>JAHWFP010252285.1:5180-30263 GCA_023313725.1 Lithobius niger | reverse complement strand
CCGGGGGCGTTACAAGCACCTAAGCCGTCGTAGCGTCCGCCGTTACAAAATCAACACACAAACAAATCACTAAACCAGCAAACAAACATACCCACACACAAACAAACGAACCAACAAACAAAACATTAAACTAACAAAACAACAATCAAATCGACAAACAAACCAACAAATGAACAAACCAACAACTAAACAAACAAAACAAACAAACGAACGAACGATACACCGGGCACAGGCAGGTCTTTGAGTGAATTGCGAGTGCTTTGGAGACAACATTGTGGGTCATCTTTTCGGTTGCTCTTCGCATCTTGTTTCTTTGTCCATTTGCTTTTGTAGCGCTAGATGGCGTTGTTCCTCAACAACAGGTCATATTTAATTTTTTATTTTACAAACCATTTCTGGTGAACCGCTATCAATGTTCAAAATCAGGTTTAACTGATGTATTGGTTTTTACATGATGCATCACTTCAACCCAACCAACAAACAAACCAACAAACAAAAAACTAACAAATCAACAAACCATCACTTCCACCGTCGTCATAATGGAGCGGTTTCCGCTTTTTTTGCTGTTTGGCTGGGTTACCACTTCCGTCTTCCAAACATTTATTCAAATTCAGAATGCTCAAACATTGTGTGAAACATGAGCATGTGACGTAGTTGTAATCCACCCAAAACTAAAACTGGCATAAGGAAACTACCAAGTTTACAAAAAAGGTCGGTATTTGAAAGTAGCGATATCAAAACCAGAGAACGGACGCTAAGTAGCTAGCTACTTAGCGTCCGTTCTCTGGTTTTGATATCACTACTTTGAAATGCCGACCCTTTTTCTAAACTTGGTAGTTTCCTTATGCCAGTTTTAGTTTTGGGTGGATTACGCTAGCTACTTAGCTAGATAGTATCATGAAAACAACGTTATTGATGCAGCATAGGCTGATGTCACACACGTATTAAAAACATGTTGGTTTAAAATAATATTGCATGTGCAAAAATCATTTTAAACACAAAACCCCTAATAAAATTAACATTTTGCCTTGTACTTTCTTAACATTAAGAGACAGCTGCTTGCGGTTAAGACCATTGGAAAGCTTGTGAAAAAACTTTCAAAATGGTGTATTCAAATGTCAAAATCGGTCGACGAGAAGTGAAAATATCTTCAATTTGGTTTATTACCAATCTATCTGAAAACTCCTCATGACGTCATAGTTTGATCGGGAAAACTAATCGAAAGAAAGAAATTAAAACCTGCCAAAATAAACTTTGCATTAACAAACTATGACCTCGGTGTAGTTTGACATATTGGCTTTTGGCCAATTTTGTCACCTTCATTATTCCTCAGTCCTCACCGACATGTCTGATTCCGGATTTTTTTTTTTTTTTACAAACCATCTCTAGGTGAACCGCTATCAATGAACAACATCTGGTTTTAATTGATGCAGTGGTTATTGCGTGATGTGATTACAAAGATCCTCTTTGAGTGTATTCATAAACGGAGCTCCGCTTGGCCTTCGGCCTCGCTTCGCTCCAATCAAGAGTGAGTTATCTCCTATCTCACTCTTGATTGTATTAAGACTTATCTATTGGATTCACATTTCTATTGATCTTTAAGAATAATAAACCATTATCAAATTCCGGTGATCGAAAATACCGTTAATTCTGCAATTTTACTTTGGTTGAAGTTCATATTAAAGACAAGTCTCTTACGCAAAACCAAAAATCTTCCAAGTTCCACAATTCCAACTTGAAAATTTGCCTTTTTGTCTCGCCTATGTAACCTTATGGACAATCTTTGCAGGGGATCCAATACACACCACCTACACAGGATGCAACTTGAACCACCATCTTGTCCGCATCTCTTGCACTACCCCCATCTTCTTTTAATTCTTTCCCTTGCTCGTGCTCTTTCTTAGTTCCTTCATCCAGTTTTACTCGTACCTCCCGCTCTTTCATTCTGATATAGGAAGTTGAGCTACGACCTGGGCCACACACTCCACTCCTGCATTAATGGTCCCTTGACGAGGTTCGTTAAAGAACAAATGTTGCCGGAAGTTGTGGCGGAGAGTCTCTGGCCAGTGTATGACGTGAAACTTCCTGGAGTGTTTGGCCAAGTCAAGATACACAAGGCAGGGTACCCATCCAGATGATTACCTCTGCAAAAGGCGGCCCTGCGCAACGAGTCGATTGGTACCTTGCCCCTAGGTTTCAAAAACACATTTCGGGATACACGCGTTGGGAAGTACGACTAATTTTGTCCGGAGGCTTGACGCAGTGGAATTGGATGAAGATACCAGATTAAGATCGTTTGACATCACGGCACTGTTTCCGAGCCTTACACACTGGCTCATCATGGCAAAGTTTGACGAGGCGGCCAAGAGACAGGGAGTGAAGAAAAGGGATTACCAGCTGGATAGGAGACTGTTGAAATTGCTCTTAGCCAACATCTACGTCCAATTCCAAGGGGTCACTTACTGGCAAGTGGCAGGGACCACTATGGATTATTCCTCTTCACCCAAGATCACGGAAATCGTCTTGCAGGGTCTCGACGACTTTGTCGTTCACAGCCACCCCTCCCTTAAGATCTGGGCAAGGTATGTGGATGATACATTTACTGCGGGTAAGGATGAGGAACTGGCCAAAGTGGAGAAGACGTTGAATTCGTGGAAGCCCGACTTGAAGTTCACATCCGAGGAGGAGGAAAGGGGGACAGCTTAAATTCTTAGACACAGTAGTCACGAGAGGAAACCAGGGAAAGCTGACGTGGAAGCCATTCGTAAAACCAACGCAGACGGAAAGGGGAATTGAGTTTTGGCCGGGTCACCCGAAGACCCAGCTGCTGGTGATTATGAAAGGAGAAATGTTAAGAATCAGAGGGCGAGTGATGCAAGTAAGTGAAGGGGCACAATGGTTTGACACAGCAAAGGAAAAGTTCCTCCGGTTGGGATATCCAGTTAACGCCATCATCAACGAAGCCGTCCAAAGAGCCAAAGCCTGGAGGGACCCCCTGGTTAAGAGAGAAGACAAGAAAAGGAAGCAGACTAGCCCACGGCAGAGGTTTTGACTTATCTACCAGGATGTGGGGGAGAGGATAAGAAGAGCTCTTAAAAAAGTTGGGAGAGGGTGCTACTTTAAAAGTCCCACGAATATTCGCAAGATGCTCGGCAGGAAGATCGTGGAAGAGAGGAATACTGCAAGAGAAAGAGAAGAGGCTGAGGGAGGAGGAAGAAGTTCACCAACAGAAGAGCCATATACACCCGGCTAAATGGTACCTCAAGAGAGGAAATTAAGGCAGGTGCAGGAAGAATCCACTATCGGAACTCACGCATATCTGACGAGAGCTGAGACTAGGAAGGAAGAAGCCAGCATGAAAGAGCGGGAGGGACAAGGAAAGCTGGATGAAGGAACTAAGAAAGAGCACGAGCAAGAGAAAGAATTAAAAAAAGATGGGGGTAGTGCAAGAGATGCAGCCAAGATGGTGGATCAAATGGCATCGAGTGTAGGAGGTGTGTATTGGATACCCTGCAAAGATTGTCCACAAGGTTACATAAGCGAGACAAAAGGCAAATTTGCAAGTCTGAATTGTGAAACTTGGACGATTTTTGGTTTTGCGTAAGTGACTGTCTTTAAAATAATAAAATCCGGTGATCCGAATCTGTATCTTCTACAACCCGTACAATTTGGGTAAGGAAAGGGTTTGCGTTATTTGGTTGGAATTTCTGGGAGAACCAAAAAGCTTATAACATCACGTTGAGATTCGCTTGATGCCTGAAAACACCAAAGATAATTGTGTTGGAAGGCTGACATAGTACGGTTTACTTACTAGTGAGGCTGTTCAAATTTTGTGAATTGTTGTAGAATACATGTGGGCAACACGTGGGTGCGGAACGAATGTTTATTTAGATGGTGGCGCCTATTTTTAAATGGTGCAGATTTTATGGAAGGCGAGTTATACAGGGTGTAACAAAAGGTTATGTCCATACTTGGGTGACTAATTCCTTACGTCAAACTAACAACATAATTCCTATAAACATTTGGCCAAAAACGTTTTATTCTTTAGTTATCGCATGAATTAATAACACAAATTCCAACTTCTTTCCCCCCACCCACCCCACTCCCACTAACTGGCGATTGCTAACACAAAGCAGAATAGGAAGGTAGTGAACGAAGATAGTGAAAAAACTGTTAAAGAGTCAAAGTCAGACTAACGGAAAAATATCTCTTGCCCAAACATTTGTCCTAGAGGGGGAGCAACCATTGTTTGAACTTGTCGTTAGTCGGTGTTAATGGGGGCCTGATAATACCATAGTGGTTTTAATCCCGTAAACAGATACACGGCAGAAACTCAAAAAGAAAAACATCTTGAAATAGGAAAATCTAAAACAAAACCCACAATGGTGAAAAGAACCCGCCAAGTTTCAGCCAATCAAAGTAGTGATTTCAGATTTAAAATGGCTGCCACCAAGTTGCTACATTAGTTGCCAAGCAAGTTTTTGATTTAACGTTTGAGGTAATAGTCGGTGGGATTAGATTGACAATTAATATAGCAACTTGGTGGCAGCCATTTTGGCTCTGATATTACTATTTTGATTGGCTGAAACTTGGCGGGTTCTTTTCACCATTGTGGGTTTTGTTTTAGATTTTCCTATTTCAAGATGTTTTTCGTTTTGAGTTTCTGCCGTGTATCTGTTTACGGGATTAAAACCACTATGGTATTATCAGGCCCACATTAACACCGACTAACGACAATTTCAAACAATGGTTGCTCCCCCTCTAGGACAAATGTTTGGGCAAGAGATATTTTTCCGTTAGTCTGACTTTGACTCGTTAACAGTTTTTTTCACTATCTTCGTTCACTATACCTTCCTATTCTGCTTTGTGTTTGCAATCGCCAGTTAGTGGGAGTGGGGTGGGTGGGGGGGAAAGAAGTTGGAATTTGTGTTATTAATTCATGCGATAACTAAAGAATAAAACGTTTTTGGCCAAATGTTTATAGGAATTATGTTGTTAGTTTGATGCAAGGAATTAGTCACCCAAGTATGGACATAACCTTTTGTTACACCCTGTATACGTGAAATTTCGGTACAAAAAATTCCAGACGTATTAAATAATTATATTGCCAATTAATGTACAAAAATATATTTGGGATTATTGTATTATGCTTCCACAAGTAAAAAAAATGAGAATCAGCATGTTCTATTTCTAAAAATGCTAATAACATGTTCAATTTGCTGCAACCTTGGAATGGCAACATCCATTGGGAATTTTCCATACAGCATCATTTACTACTTCCGAAATCTTTGCTGGTGTTTTTGTTACGTATCGTGAAAGCAGTTTAACTTGTTTTATTTCCTCAATATGACGATTGTCGATAGCACCTTAGCCATCCATTGCAGCCGCGGTATTAAACTCCTAGCCGGCTATTAGTGACTCGCTTCGCACAGCAGCATACCATAACAGGCCCCAACTCATTCAAGAGTCACATGGCATGAACGAACCAATCGGAGCCTGCAATACTGAAGGAGTTCCAAAACGAACTTTAAAACGTAAATGTATATTAGAAGAAAAAGGCAATTACGTCGACATTGATAACGACCTTAAAAATAGCATCGACGCAAAGTGCCCCAAGAACAAATTATTTTTCTAAAAAGTCCTAGCTTTGATTGAATGGTAAAAAGGACTCTCACCCTTCTTTGATTGAAGGTTAACATACCTCAACTCAGTACTTTGCCTCTCTTCTGAATGGCATCCTCAGGAGAAAAAAAGACTTGATGGCGAGTAGGTGAAAGGTTAGGGTAAATATATAAACTTTCCCTGTTAACTTCTATGATTTTGTTCCAATTTTTTGTTTGTTTTGGCATTGGCTTATGATACCCCTTCAGAAAAAAAAATACACAGTTACCACCACAGGGGATCACTCACAACTGTACGTCCGTTGAATTATTTCAGGTGAACCCCTGTACATTCATCAGAACCTCATCTGGTGAAGGTGAAAAGGTTCACAAAAATTCAATCGACGAACATTTGTGAGTGTCCCCCTGTGGTGGTAAATTTGCCTTTTTTTACTGAAGATTTATCTTGAATACCATTGTTCTCTCCCTTCACCGTTTTTTTTTTTCTGTTATGATACTTTGCCACTTCGGAAAACTTACGAACTTACACAGTTTAAAAGTTAGCATTGCGGTGACTTTGAAGGACCATACCAATGATTTTCACTGTGTATGAACAGTTTCATGGCTCTATTGGAAGTACAATTGGAATGGCATTTGCCTTCTCGAAACTTTAGCCGACCCTGCATGTGGAGCTACTTGGAGATTAAAAGACGCTTAGTGAAGGATACACCTTCACGTACACATGAACACCGGCACATTTTTTGACGCACTGCAAATGGAAACCTAACAGTCAATGCAAACCCAACACGCATTCTCTGCATTTAATATATGTAAGAAACAGCAACAGTATCCATAAACCGACTGAACCTGCTGAAATGTTATCAGCCAGAATGCAGGAACATCAGTAGGTTGTGTCAAACCAGGGCCGTAACAAAGTCGTTTGGTGCCCGCGGGCAATGCACAGAAATGGCGCCCCTTCCCATACACCGCGAAAGTAAACTTGGATCAGTTGTCCAAGCGCACGAAACATTAATGGTATCGGGATCGTCAAAAGCACTTTCAATGGGAGCGGGATACGTAACGGCGGTGTTGTCAGGCGACTTAGATGGTGGTGGTGAATGGGCGCATTGAAAGCCGTCACAACCTGCACTTTCGGTTTGTTTGTCAACTGCGGGTGTGGTCGCCATCGCCACAGTAGTTTTGTTTGCCACGGTCACAGTAGACTTTTTTTTTTGCTAACGACGTTTTTTTTCAGATTTTGTGCTCCAGAGAGTTTTGGTTTAGGTATTGTGACGTTACGACTGAATTGACGTACTGAACTGACAGCGGGCGGGAAGGGAAGTACACGACTACACTGTATACGTCACTAGTTACCGTTACCCAAAACCAATCACTGGCCTCTAAATTGAAACCTTTTCAAATGTTTCCCGACCTAATCATTCATAAAATCAATCTAACATACTTAATTAAGCTTTTAATAATTCGTTGCATTATTAATTTAGTTTACATCCCAAGTTCAGGAATTATTTTTAGAAATGCTAACTATTATATATCAATATCATCATCGTAGAAGGATGTCCAACAGCAACAAATTACCTCGAGGCCATTGTTTGTCACTATAAGAAGATAATTATTCGAATATTCGTTCAAAATTCAAAAAACTATCGTTTTTTATTTACTGTGTAGGTCCGTCTCGCTAACTTTTTTAATTATTTGGTGCCCCCCAAACTCAAACCTGGGGGAGCAGTTGCCCCCAGGTTTGAGTTTGGGAGGGCACCAAATAATTACCCCCCATAGTATTAATAATTACCCCCCGTGGGGGCACCAAATAATTACCCCCCTGTAGTCCCCTCCCCCCGTACTTTACGGCACTGAGTCAAACTGAGTATGTCAACAGTAAATTTAATAAACCAATAATATGTCTGTACCTGCGCCCCTGCTCGCTCAAACGTATTCCTACTTGTAACACGAATAAATAAAATGGTGGGAAAGATTAGGCAAATGATGGTTCCAATTGTTGACCCGTTTAACTCCAAGATGAATTCAACTGAAAATAAAAAAAAGATGGTAGAGTTAAATAAAGCAAGAGTCGCAATGTAAGAAAACAAGATAAACTAGTATGAGAAGGGAAAAAGAATAAAATTGTCCTATTGGAACTTGAACTGTGGATCTTCTTACTGGTCTTTAATAGTTATTCTTAAATGCTAACTGTTTACATAGTTTATGCCTGTGCATTGTAATTTATTGTTTAAGAAAACATTTGGGCTTCACAGCGTAAAGCTAAAATATGGCTTTACACAAGTTTCTCTGCAATCACAATTTAAGTCAAGATAGACACATCAGTTCAAGTTTCAACACGTTCGTAATTATGTACTCAAAAAAGTTGGTAGTGAACCAATAGCAGAAACAAAAAAATCAGTGAATCGATGAAAAAGTAAATTTTGCCTCCCCCCTCTTCCCCAGCTAGGCCCGGCTGAAAATGGTTTCTATTGCCTAAAATGATATATACATTACCTGTGAATTTTAGCATTTCTTCCCTGAATGCTTTCTTTCCCCTGGAGATTTCTTAATTGCTTTGTTCCGCCCAGCTCCCCAGCCCAAGTGTGGACATGCAGCACACTCCTCCTTCAAAAGCGCTGGCCTTTGGTAGGTAACCATCTTTTTCACTCTCTCAATTTGTCATAGTGGTGCCTCAAGAGGGGAAGTAGGGCGGGTGAAGTTAATGTATATTTCCTTTTTGGCAATAGAAACCATTTTCAGCCGACCCTCGCTGGGGAGACCGGCAAAAATTTAGTTTCTATATGCTGTGACGATATCTACGTGGGCCTTATCTTTGAGTGATAAGAAGTGTTTCCGGAATGACTTCCGGTGGTGTGTGTCTTGTGAGATGGACGCGGATGATGATGGATGTGTAATGTAAGCGCAGTAAAGAATAAATGCCTTATTGATGCAATCCGCCTCCGTCCTACTCAATATAAGGTGAAAGTCCTTATAAAGTGGCGCCTCGAACTATGTAGAATCCTGCAGACCTTGAAGGTTAGTGGGGAATTGACAGTAAATAGATCCGACTTCTCGGCGTTCGAACTGCAAAAAAGAAAATGGCTGCGCCAGGTGGCCGGCAGAAACTAAACTTTTAATCCGAGTGCATCGGCGTGGAGACCGATGATAATCTTTCTAATATTAGTTATTTGCACAACTGGACTTTCAGCTTAACGTGTATAGTCATCTTAGGCGAGAACTGTGCGAAATTGGGATTCAGCTTTTATCTGCAAAACTGTTTTCTGTAACAAGCTCTCTGTGATGGCGCGTTCAACATTGTGTTCTCTCATGTTGTTTGCACAATCGTTTGTGGATCGTCGTCAGTAATTATAGAGATTGGCTATTAATAATCATTACAATTGATGCATGACTTTGGCTCCAATAACGCACATCGATATATCGACAACTTTTCCTGCATTTGACAGAAAAGAACAATGGCAGTGCAACCACGAGGATCATCAGTGACCGTTAGCGCGGGCAAATCATTTGGTGTTAAGGCGATGACACGGGAAAGCGCAATTGTTCCAACTGATTGTGTGAAGGACGCTCTCCGTGACCTGTTGTGCGAAAAGTGCAAATATCCTTGTTATTTACATAAAGTAAACGGGGCTGGTGATGTGCCTTTATTATGTGCGAACTGGAAGGATGACGCCTTATATCGGACGTTTGCATGGTTGTCATGGTCAGATAGACGGCAACTGTTACGCCTGGCTGGCCAACATGGTCTAAGGCTTTCGAATGGAATTGAAGGTGATGTTGTCAACCTTCGTTATGCGAGATCGCAACACAGAGCCTGCTGGATGTTCAAGGGTTTAAATCCACATACTGTGCCATCGTTGTTAGTTGTGCTAAATCCACATGAACTAAAATATGGATCGACGTTGTCGAATTCATTTTCGTTTACTCCGCCGAGGTTGGACGGATTTAATGTAGCATTTCGTAAGCAAGCTGCGAGCGCAGTGGTATGTTGTATTACTCATTTTAAGAGTAGGAACTCTGGTTATTTCGTTCCACAACTAGTTCATCGACCTTCGCTAGTTTCGAAGAGTTTCTGTTCAACTGCGACTCAAACTGATCAACAGTTGTCACCGGACACTTCGACCACTGACACGGATTTATTGTCAGGCGGACTACATTTTCTGCGAATGCAAGAACAAGCATTGTTAGAATACGTGTTTGATTTTCTCACACCTAAAGGAATTGCTCAGTTTACTGCTGCAATGGCGTCTGCTGGGTGGATCCCGCAAAGTAGTGTGCCTACACCATCGATGATTGTGACACAGATGACGAGTGTTACGGGACAGCTACTTGAAGTAGAAGCGACCTTTCGTATGTTACCGATTGATGACCAATGGGTGTTACTGTCAAACCAATTGTTGGGTTTTCGTTTCCAGGTACCATTGATCACCGTGAAGATTGTTCGCGAGAAACTGTCGGCAGGGATTGTATCGCCAACCATGCGGGCTATTTTGCAAGGACAGCTACCCGAGGAGGCTGGATACGACCCACAAATTGATTTTCGTACTGCGAGAGCCATGTGTGAGCCAATCAGTCACTAGTTTATTGGTGACATCGGGTTAAGACAATGCCTTTATCATTTGTTTTGGGGTTTTGCCGTATGTGTGTGACAACATTTTTTTTGCGAAAGGTTTACCTGTGTGTGTGTTGCAAACGTGTGTTACAAATGTTTGCCAGTTACGAAAGTTTTTGTGTTTTTCACGAATTTTGATACTGATTTTGTTTCTTCCCGTTGCTCTTACGAGAAATACTCCCTGTGCAACTGCGGTTACGAATATTTTTTATTTGCTGATATCACGCAACTAATTTTCTTGAGTTGAGTTGGGCTATTAGTTATTTGCCTACCTAGCCTGCTTGTTTTGTTGATACTACTAGTCATGATTGTTTTGCCTAGGTATTTTTTTTTTTACCTTTACTGCTAAGTCAGAATGGGATTCGAAAATTTTTGAATGATTTATAATGTGGTTTTACGCATGATTCTACTGATTTGATACTTATATACCTCAACATGATCGATTGTTGGTGGACATGATGTCGCAATGTCTGTGTGATTTTTATGTGTGATTTTTATGATTTTTTGTGAAACTATGATACTCATACCGACATGGTTTTGTCTTTTTGCTAATTTAAGGAGTGTTGGTAGCCTACTTGTTTAATGACCTAGATTTGTTAATCGCCTACATGTTTGATGACCTACTGACATGGTAGCCTACTTGGATGAAAATGAGATTAATTGCATACAAATTTTTGTGGTTACACAAAGGTTTCTTAATAGTCTTACTCTTTCCAAACCGCGAGCACTGAATTAATGTTTTTTTATTTTTTTTATTTTTTTATTTTTTGCAAGTTGGATTAGGTTGTCTTGAGGAGCGACAATTACTTAGACTCTCGGGCCTATGTAGTGTTAGAGGAAAACACAACAGACTTTGGAATAGAATGCCGTTACTCAGTCCTACCATTTGTGTTTTTTTTTCTGTGACTGCTCGTAGGGGGACAGTACTATCGTTCTGACAGAATTTTGTTGTTTGAGTACAGGATTAGGCGATGCCAAAGGTTTTACACAATTTATTTACGTATTGTTAAGAGTTGCTCGCAATATTTATTCTTTTGCCCTGGAATTGCTGGAAAGTGAACATCATGGCATGTGCTTAATGAGTAGAATTAAGACACATTTTGTTGGGCCTACACTATGCCTGAGTGGGAGTTCAAGGGTGGGATTGAGCACCAGGTTTTGATACTTTTAAATTTGCAGTTAATTTATGGTTATGTACACCATAATGAGGCAATACTACAGCTTCGAATGATTACCTAATGGATCTGATCTTAATACCTTTTTCTCGAAGTATATGTTACATAACATTTTGCATCATAAGTGCTGTGAGGGCATACCACGATTGTAAGCTAATTTTCTTTTAACATTTTGGGGTGCGATTTCAAAATGGGTTTTTTGGAAATATTTTGAAATTTGGAGCAAAGTTTTGAGGAGGAATGTGGTTACAATGAGACTTTTAAACTGCTGAGTGACAGTATGTCCGAATGCTGCTTCTTTTCGGAATATGGCATAAAGTAATAGAAATTGCTTTGAAAACTGTAAATTTTAACGAGTTCTGTGAAAAGTTACTCTTGTGATCTCCTTGAATGGCCGAATAGGTTTGTGATGTAAGATGGGTCATGGGACTACAGTCAGGGACCTGTACCCGACGCTAAATGTGTCTTAGGGATTTGTTTAGGCGCTTGGCTGTTACCCATTGTTACGTTAAGGTGTGTAATGATACATTGGGTCCTAGGAGACTAGGGAGGATGTTAGTTAGCCATGTAAGTTGTGCACTACTATCTCTTTCCTGGGTTGGGCTTTAATGGATTATTTTTTGGAGATGGTTTGGTTTCTTCAAAAGTAATCGTGGAGCAGTGTTCACTTCTACTATGTTAATAATCATTGAACTGCGGATCTGAGTCGAGAATTTTTTTTTATTTTGTTAACCTTTTACTGAATGATGGTGGTGAAAATGGCCTGGATTCTAAGGGATAGGGAAACTGTCGAATGGTTGGCAGTAAGGCTTAAGTGAATTTTATTAAGCGAATGGTAATGATCGAACTCAGCACTCTTCGTCCCAGTGTGACGTCGCCATGGATGGAGAGAGACGGGTGGCACTCTGGGCCTGTTCGCATCTCCTTGTGAGCTTTGGGAGCTAAGGCAGCGTAGGGGTGGTATTCTCTCCGTGCTACTTGTCGCAGGTGTTGTCTCACTACTGACACGCTTTGACACCGCAAGGTCTTTTTGGGTACAATGTTGAATCTTGTTTTATGAAATTCTTGTGCGATGATCCAAGGTAACAATGAAGTAATTGTTGGAATTTAACTGATTTTTGGACTGTTTTAAAAAAAAAAGGAATAAGAAGGACAACTCTTCTAGCGATTTTATTTTAAAAAAATAATAAATGTTTACTTTTGTGTTAATTATGTTTTTCGATGGGATATACCTTACATTGTCTGAATCGCGTTTGTGTATGGATTAGTAAGTGAAAATGGGTGTAAGGACACGATGGTCTTTGATTTGTGTAATTGGTCTGTTTGTGGAAAAGCTATTTTGTAAAAGTGAGCATTGATCCTTTCTATCGGGGGATCTGGTTGTTGTTGAGGGGGACCATGTGACGATATCTCTGTGGGCCTTATCTTTGAGTGATAAGAAGTGTTTCCAGAATGACTTCCGGTGGTGTGTGTCTTGTGAGATGGACGCGGATGATGATGGATGTGTAATATAAGCGCAGTAAAGAATAAATGCCTTATTGATGCAATCCGCCTCCGTCCTACTCAATATAAGGTGAAAGTCCTTATAATGCCTTTAGGAAATATAAATTACCTGTAAATTTTAGCATTCACAGTTGACCTCATCAGAAATGGTGGTGGGCACCACCTTGACGGGTGCCCTAGGTTTGCGAGCTGGATTCCCTAGCGTCTCAGACTCTGGAATGTCTCACATGATGGATTATTCAATTTTTTTTTAAATTTATATATAGAACATTTTGCCGGCCCCCAGTCAGGCCGGCTAAAAATGGTTTCTTTTTTGCCTAAAACATACTTAACCTGATAATTTAGCATTACATTGTCCTCAATTTAATGACTACCTGGAGGTTTTTTAGTTGTTTGTATGCATGCTACTTGCACCTGCTTGCATGACACACTGCGCTATATAAGCGAGAACATGGTTGGTCTCGGCATTTATTTTCCTCTCAATCTGTCAGGCGGTGACTCGAGAGGGTGATGTAGGGCGGGCGGGCTTTGGTTAAGTATGTTTTAGGCAAAAAAAAAAACATTTTTAGCCGGCCTGGCTGGGGGCCGGCAAAATGTTCTTTCTTTGTTTGCCAAACATATTAACCTGATAATTTAGCATTATCAGCAGACCTCGTCAAACGTGGTGGCGGGCACCGATCTAACGGGGTGCCCCGGGATGCAAGCAGGCATTCCCAAAAATTTTATTATAGTATAAATTTTGCACTTTATTCAGAACAGGATGTTGAAACAGGAAGTTGGATCTCTTTCGTAGGGTTTGGTGGCCCTGAAAAGGACCGTTGTTTATTGAGGGGTCTTGCTTCCTTCTATGGATGGCTTGCTTCCTTCTATGGGGTGGCTAGCTTCCATCTGGGATGGCTTGCTTCTACTTCGTTCTGTGTGCTTAAGGGGGCTTGACTACAGTTCTGGCTGCGACAATTGGTCCCAGCCGGTGTAGTCCCTTCTCTTCTCTTGACGTGTTCCTCAGGTAGTGGGAGGTGAATGTCGTTGAGTGGCGCCAGGAAGCCGCTTGTAGAATTTCTTCTATTGGGATGGCGTTGTGGAGTGCCCATGACGTAGAAATCGCTCTGACCTCGTGTGCTGTTGCTTTTTCTTTGCTCAGGTTGGTTTTGTCGTACGATATGTCGATGGTTTTCTTTATCCAGCAGGGGGGGGGGCGGCCACGGCCACAGAGGATTCACCTGTTTGGAGGTCTACTGGTAGGAAAAGTGGAATTCTGCCTCTAAGGATGTCTTCGTGTTGAGTTCTTGTGAGGTAGAAACGAAGTGCTCGGATGGGCCACAGTAAGCACTCCGGTTCGTCACCTGTTAAGGTTGAGAGGGCTGGGAAGGTATGGGTTTCGGTGGTTCGGATGGTTTCTGAGTCTTAGCTCGAAATCCTTCTCTTGGGTGAAGGGTTACCGATGAGAAGTTTGGACCAAAGATACAGAAGGCTGGGTCTGCTGAAAGGGCTTGGATTTCGGAACAATAGGCACTAGCTGTGAGTGTGACAAGGAAGACAGTTTTCCTGGTTAGGAGATGAAGGGAGCTGTCTTGCATTGGTTCGTTGTAGGGAGCTTCCATTAGGGAGTGAAGGACGATTGACAAGTTCCAGTCTGTGACAGGTCTTCTCGTTGTTGGTCAGTCATTTTCGAAGGACCGGAGGAGAGCCGAAATTCGGTAGTCATCGAGAAGATTGGTCTTGTCTGCTGCCTTGAATACTGAGTTTAGGGCTGAAGATAGGATCGTTGAGCCTTTGAGCTTGTCGATGTCGAAAAGGTCAGTGAAGAATCTTAAAAGTTCGGGTAGAGCGGGATTGACTGGATTAATTTTCCTTGTGAAACACCAATGAAACCATTTGGACCAGTGGGTGTCCTACATTCTGTTTGTTGATTCTCTGGTGGCTTTTGAAGCGATTCGGACGGCATCATCTTGATGAATTCCAGTCTTCTTGAGGAGTTTGATGATACCCTTTGATGATACCCACACGTGAAGGTTCAGACTGGGAAGGTTTGGGTGAAGTTTCGAGCCCTTTTGTTGAGACAAAAGATCTGGAAGAAGAGGGAGGGTTCTTGGAATGTCGATTAGGAGGGATAGTAGGTGTGGGAACCATGGTGTCGACGGCCAGTGGGGAGCTATTAGGAAAAGAGGCTTTGACTTTCTTTGGCTTTCCGAAGTATTTGTGGAAGGAGTTTGAATGGTGGAAACAGGTATGCATAGAGGTTGTGCCAAGGGTATGTCAGGGCGTCGACCGCCATTGCTCGGTCGTCCGGAATCGGGCGAAGTAGTGGGGAAGTCTGGCATTGTGCCTCGTGGTGAATAGGTCGATCATTGGGGTACCCAATATTGTAAAGAGATATTCGCAGATGGACTTCTTGAGGCACCATTCCCCTGTAGGGGCAGAGCGAAGGGAGAGAGAATCCGCGATCACATTTTTGTTCCTTGGAATGTGGAGGGGTAGCAAGGTGATGTTGTTTGAAATGCAGAGGTTGAGGATTTTGAAAGTTAAGTTGTGAAGCAGTCCGGTCTTGGTTCCACCTTCTTTTCTTATGTAAGCCAGGGCTGTGGTGTTGTCGGCTTGTACTTGGATTACTTGATTTTTGATGAGCGGAAGGACATGTTGTAGCGCTAGTAGGATCGCTCGGAGTTCGAGGAAATTGATGAGTTGTAGTTTGCTTTCCTGCCAGATTCCTGACGTTTCTAGGGGGCTCCCAAGCCATAATTTGAGACGTCGGTGAAGATGATGTGGTTGGGAGGAGGTTCGTGGAGTGGAACTGTCTTGGTGAGGTTCGTGACATCTGTCCACCAAAGGAGGCTTTCGTGGGGAAAATCTTCGTGGAAGAGGAACTGTTGATCTGGATTGAGGTGAGGGTTTGACCAGTTGTCGATTCGTTGGTGGTGAAAGAGTCTTACTATCCATCGTCCGTAAGGAATGAGGTTCGCCTTTGAGTCCATCTTCCCGATGAGGGAGTTTAGCTCTCGGAGGGAGAAGGTTTGTTGGTTCTGGAATTGGCGGATGTGTCGTAGAAGATCTTCTACTTTGTCGAGTGATGGATGAGAGATTGAATGAGGTGCCTAGGAACGTGAATTCCTGTTGTGGAGTGAGGAGTGATTTGGAGTGGTTTACGCCGAATCCCAGCTGGTTTGGAGATTGATCGTGGTGTCCCAGTCTTGATCGAGATGGCGGGGGTCCTGGTTGTGTACAGCCCAGTCGTCGAGGTACTCGCTTGCTTTGATTTGCTGTTTGTGAAGGTGAGCCAGGATTGGTTTTAGTACCATGGTGAAAATTCTTGGAGCTGCGTTTAAACCGAAAGGTAGACAGCGGAATTCGTAAACTTGGCCGTCGTAGATGAAACGGAAGAATTTCATTGAGGATGGGTGAAGTATTCATCCTCCAGGTCTATGGATATTGTCCAATCGTTCTGTGTGAAGGAGAGGCGGATTGATTCCAGTGTCTCCATTTTGAAGTGGGGATTGTTGATGTATTTGTTCAATGGCTTCATGTTAAAGATGAGTCTTTGACCCCCTGGTTTTTTCGGACCGGTGAAGATGGTGCTGTAGAATCCCGGCCCTGGGTTCTTGCATTTGATGATTGCTTGTTTTCTCAGAAGTTGTAAAATTTCGGATGGAAGAGTGGCCGAAACTGGAGACGTGAAGTTCCATGGAGGACTGTTGGCTAGCGGTGGTTTTGAGAGGAAGGTAGGACGAAAGCCCTCCTTGATGATCGAAAGGACTTCGGAGTTGCGCGAAAGGATCTTCCAGGCTGGGTAAAAGTGGCGAAGTCTCGCACCGACCGGGAAGCAGGAGAGTCAGGGATAGTCATTGTTTATGGTGGAGAGTAGCGGCTGCGGCGGTCGGGGGTTGCGGCACGTTTCTGGTTGTTATGTTGGTTGGAACGGGAGCGAGGCTGTCGTTCTGCGCGAAAGGACTGGTTCTTGTTGGCTGAACTAAAGCTTCATGAAGTGCTTGCGGGAGGCGTTGGTTTGTTCTAGTTGTCGGGAGGAGAACGAGTGTTCTGGTGTTTGTTCGACTTGGATGAGCAAAAGGAGCTTTAATCTTGGCAAAACAGCTCGGGCTTGCGCGAGATGTCTAGATGAGGGGGGGGGGGGGATTGAGGCTTAATGGCGCAAGAGTCGGGATGAGACTGTGAAAGAGAGTATCGGACTCGTGAAGTGGCTGGTTGCGTAGCCGGTGCCTGATTGACTCATTGAGGTTGTTTGCGGATTTAAGAGCTGCTTCCCTTAATAACAGCGTGTTGTTGATTAACGCACGAGTGGCCCAGTTCAGGGAGTGATAAGTGGCAAAACTTGTTTTTTGGAATAGTTGGAAGATGAGGGAAAACAGATTGCGAATCACTTTGGGCTTCCATCGGCCGAAAGCTTCTCGCAGAGAGCGTTGACTGCTGTGTTCAATACGTCAGCTTGTGAAGCGGCACGTGGGCTCAGGTGTAAGCACTTGTTGTTGTCAAAGAGGACAAAAGAAGGGACTTCATTTTTTTTGGGGATGGTAAGGGCCGATCCGAAATCCAATTTGACTCCACTACAAAGGAACTCACATTCATGGTAGGTGTCGAAATTCTTGGGTTTGGTGGCGCCGTCACCAAATGGGCGAAAGAAACTTGATTCTTGGCCGGGCCGAGGCGCCGGAGGTTCTGTGTTGAGTAATAAGGGTTCACCTTTACCCAGGAAAGCCACCATTACGTAGTAGACAGGTGAGTAGAGTTGTAGACTGGCCCAAAAGGCTGCAGGGTTTGGCGTCCTTGTCCCGTAGGGCGAATCCAAAGCCGGTCTTGAGACCTCTGTTTATTACTGGGGCGTTAGCAGATTCAGATGGTTTCTATAAAAAACAGACCGGAACTGTGCCTTCCACTGTCTTGAGGAGAGACGTCAGGGGGATAGTGGGATCGTCCGTATTGTCGTCCAGAAAATGAATGTGTTTTGCGGTAGGCGTTAGAGCGGTCTGGCTTTGTTGTGCTGCGGCGGGAGTTTGTCCATTGGAGTTGCCCGAAAGAAGGTTTGAATGCTTGCGCTTCTAAGCGACAGAGTCAGAGGTGCGCGAAAGGCGTTTATGGCTTTCATGACTCACAGTCGACGCGACCCAGTCATGCGTGTTAGCCCGGGGTGCCGACAAGGTACACGACGGAGGCGGCATTGGTGTTTTTTCAGCGTAGTGGTGGAAAACGGAGTCAACAAGGTCGCGGGCTTCACTACGAGTTATGCTGTGTTCTCTGCATGTAGATGAGCGATCGAGCGTAGAGTTGGTGACCGAAAGGCCCGCTTGGGATGAGGCTTGCCGGAGTTTCCGTTTGGAGTCCCGGAATAGCGATTTGGTCTGTCGTTCGTCTTCTTCCAAGACCTAAAGGTTGGGAGGCGGTGGGGTACGTTGGCCATTTTTTCAATGGAGAGTCATCTCCATCGTTGACGACATGAACGTCCCGGTCCAAGCCGGTCGTGCAGCGGTCGTCGCGGATGGTTGGGGTAGCAGCCGGAGAGAGCACAGCATCCGAGGTCGGAGGGATGAGCGAAAAGGCGGCTTCCATCGTCAGGAGATGCGCGAAAAGCGGGAGACGAGACGAGGTGGCGAGACCAACCACGTTCTCGCTTATATAGAAAGGGCTGCACATGCGCAGTGGGTCATACAAGCAGGCGGCTACAAGCAACTAAAAAACCTCCAGGGAGACATTAACTTGAGGACAATGTAATGCTATATATATAAAGTTAAATTATATACAACATATATGTATGTATAAATACCCCCTTCATGCTAAGATGGGGCTCAAAAGTTATGAGGCATTCTGGGAAGACCTTCGTCATTCAAGTTAGAAAACCGGACGAATAGTATTACCTTATTTTTTTTGGAAGAGGCAGAATCCGTGTCGATAAGCCGACTGAAGTGATGGATGATTTCATTCTGATTGAAGGTGATGCTTTGATCTTGTCTTCGGATTTGTTTGTGTGGTCCATCTTCGGGGGTCAGAGGACACAATTTTTATATCAGAAGGTGGAGGGGAATTCTGAATGAAGCCCTGTGATGCAGAATTTGAAAGCGGGCTGAAAGTTCGGAACAGGAATGGCATTCACTTCGATCTTGGAAATTACTCATTACGCTCACTTTCAAAAACAGGATACTGTCAGTTATCTTGCAAACAATCTTATCAGGCAGGGTCAAGAAAATTGAGTCTTCTGGTTACATTTTCGTCTGCTTGTTTTTTCGTCTGCTTGCTTCAAAAGGAAAGAACGTCCACGGCCTCCGATATTTACAAGGTAAGCACAACAAGCGGCATGGCCACCTATATTTACAAGGTAAACACAGCAAGCGGCATGGCCACTAATATATATACAATGTTACGTGGTTCTCGCAATAAACTAGGCCTAGGCACATTTACTTGCACTCAATCTTTGTTTCAGTATGCCATCTAATTCATTTCCAACCAAGTGCATGACTGTTGGGTTAGATGGGCCCTGGATGTTCATCAGGGGGATGTTATTCTTCAAGTGGTGCTGGATCGCACTAGACTCGAGGCACCGTAGGTGTCGATCTCTCCTCGAGTTTGCTCTTACTAGTGTCCTTGTCTTGTCCCAGCCAATTTCGTGTTTAGTTTCCATACAGTTAACAGCAATTCCATTTTCTTCCACTTCATTCCTGGTGTCTCCAATGTGCTGCCCAAGCCTCGTCCTCACCCCCTTTCTCGTCTCGCCAATGTAAACTGAACTGCATCCATTGCATGGCACTAAATAACGACTCGTCTCCCATAGTCACCTTGTCTTTCTCTTTCTGCTTCCCTCTGCGTTTCTGAGTGCTATCTTGCATACTTTGCCCCTTCTTGACTATCCTCGATTTCAGACCTTTCACATTTCTGAAATAAGTCGTGACGCCTTGTTTTCTTAGGATTTCGCTGATTTTCTCACTCACTCCCTCAAGAAAAGTTAGGCTCACTCTGGGTGTTTTTCTTCCTTGCTGGACCTTGTCAACGTCTTGTTCTTTTTCATTCCTCCTTTTGCAGCTTTTTGCAATTCTATATGCACTTTTCATTTGGGAATTTAGGAGCCCTGCTGGATACCCTTTCCTTTCGCTTCAAAAAGGTATGGCCCAGCCAATTCAGGTCTGCTCGAGTTCCTCACAAGTCTTATAAATTCATTTTGGGAAATCTGTTTTAGCTGCTGCTTCGGGTGGCCTGAGGAATAAGTTATTCCTCTAGGTGTAGCCGTTGGCTTTTTAAATGGCCCAAAACTCACTCTACCATCTTCCTTGCGAATAATGAGGACATCCAAAAAGGGAAGCGCTCCTTTATTCTCTTCCTCCCTCGTGAAGCTTAGGTCACTGTGCCATTCATTAATCTTCTCGCTGACTTTCTCCACTTCCTTCTTCTTCAGCACTGCCATGATAACATCCACGAATCTCTTCCACAACCTTACATTCAAACCTGATGTTATTACCATTGAGTTCAAGTGCTGCATCACCATTTCAGCTATAATGGGGAAGCTGGAATACCCCATGGGGGCTCCCTTAAATTGCCAAAAGACTATACCTCCAAACTCCACATAGATGGATGACAACAAAACCTTCAATAATGCACGGTCCCGCTCGTTGACTTTTCTGGATATCTTCATCTTTATTCTCAATGCTGCCAACATGTTGAGGATGAGGTGGTGCGACAAGCTTGGAAAGAGCTTAACTGCATCAAATGACATCATAACCTCATCTTCTCCTATTCTCAGGCCCTTCAATTCCCCTATGAGGTCTTCGGTATTCTTCAGTCGTGATGGGGCATCAACATATTTTACCAACTCCTTCACCACTAGCCAGTCTAACTGCTGCGCCATACCTCCATTCGCTGAAGTACTCAACCGTAATGGTGCCCCTTCCTTATGCGTCTTAACTTGCGAGAAAAGAAAAGGCAGTCATTGAGGAGTCTTCGGAGACAGCTTGATCTTCTCACTTTTTGTAATATGCCTTTCAGTCATCAGTCTCTCGATACTAAACGTCAAATCCACCCATGGTCTGTTTCCCACTTCTGCTTCTGTTCTTGCGTACATTCCTGATGTCTCAATCTCAGCGAACACCCTACGATCATGTTCACAACGATCCATTACAACAGTCAAGTTTGCCTTATCAGCCTTGCAAATAACAACATTCTCACCGCTGGGTCCCATGTGTAGTCGTTCAGGAGGAGTTCCACATCCGCCACTAAATTAGTGCGCACATCCATTCTCATTCCATGTTTAATTGGCACAAATTTCCAGTCCAGCTCATTTCATCCTTTGTCAGCATTTCTTTAGACAAATTCCTCACGAACGGATATTCATCCTGCATTTTTCTACTTTCACTTTGATGCTGACTTAAGTACACGATATTATCTCCATTTTCTTCCCGTTCAAACGTTTCCCGCACTAAAATCATCTGCTGTGAGCTCTTCAATGCATTTGTAATTTCAAGGGTTCACTGCAGACTTGTTAAATTCAAACTTCTTTACTTTCTCCTTAGACATAACGCAATTTACAAAAATAAACATTTAACAATCCGCACATGAATCGAGAAATTGTCCAACAAGACAGTTCGTGCATAGAGTTCTGTCCTTGTTGCGTTCTTGTTGGGAAAGACCTCTCTTCGCGCCAAACCATCTTCAATATAAGGGCTAGTTCTCGCTACAAAATATGGAAACACTTTCGGTAAAAGGAACGCACGTGTCTCGCACGTGGAAATTGTAGCTAAGGCCCGCATACCACACTTGGCAAATGTATCTTTGAACCGTTCGAATAGAACGACGTAATTAGCCCTAATTATAGTCATTAGGTAATTACGGTCAAGTCAGCAAGCAAGAGATGGCAACTTTACACCTACAACCCAACGCTGTGATTCGTCCACAACAAATCACGGTAAGTGCAGGCCACTAGTGATGCATATCACCAGGAACGCTGTACAGAAGGCAAAGAACAATCTCCAACCCTCTGAGCACAAACACATCACTGCACTTCGGCTGCACTGCACCAACACCAACACTGCACAACTGCTGCACACTGCTGCACTCTTCCGCACATTTCTACACACCACTGCAACCCACAACACCACTTCACATCCACAACACGGCAACAGGACCATCTCAATACCAAACGGCCCCACTGACACACCAAATACGACACACCAATTTTACACTCTGCAGCACCCAGGAAACTCTCTCTTTAACGAGCAATCCATCCACTTATGCTTACAACACACCACAAGAAAGCCTTCAAAAAAACTTTCTTTTCGCTCCATCTCTTCTCTTGCCACCCTAAACACACCATACCACAAAATACCACACACAACAATCCACCTCCCTGGATCCAACTCAAAAGTACTGTTCACCACTGGAGAAAACACATTTTTGCCATGGCAAACCCCCTACACTCAGCATTAGGGCGTTTGTCCCCCTTTCCCCAGCTAAAAAGTAAACATGCAACACAAATCCAAACAATGCTAACAACAACACTGTAAACCTTGCATGTTAACAACAACCAGAAAACTCAGAAACAGAATTCAACAACACTTTGGGAGAAGCAAGCACACACTGCAGCTCGAGAAAAGCTTTCCCGCAACTGCTGCCCCCTCCCACTTTGTCCGGTGCCCCTTTGTTCACACTGACAGCCAAAGGCAATACCAACTTCACATAGTAATTTAACATGTGCAAGCCATCACCAGTCAATCCTAACCTAGACTTGACTTTTTTCTTCGTGTTTATAACCAATAAAGCAGATTTTGCTTCCACTTTCACTACAACTAGGCACCTACACTTTTGCTTTACCCTTGCAGACAGAGGGGCACCAATAGCTTCCTCGTTTACTTGTCTGCTCTTGACATTCCCAGGTTTCCCTCCTGAATCCCACACCTGAGATCGCCCGCATAACTCTTTACCTTTCACTCCATCCTGTCGTTCCACTACCATGACATTGACTCCAACCTCATTACTAGTAGTAACTTGTGCAAATTCATCTTTCCTTCTTTCCATCTGCGATTTCCCTCTTTAACCTCACCTTACTTCCGTGAACCAACTCCGCTGGAGTGAGGTTTGCCGTCTCACAAAAAGTAGACGTACTTGTAAACTTAGCTGGTGCCAAAACATCATTCCCTTTGCCAGGATACTCCAAATCCAAAGCCCTGCTCCAGTCTTCCCTCGTTCTGTTCAACCTTTCTACCGCCTGAGACTGCGAATGATAAGGCTTACTATTTACAAGGCCAATTTCACACTCTTTCAAGAAACAAGCTGCCCCGTTCAGAAACAAACGGTTTTCCAAGAATCGATTGGAGTTCCACAGAGAACCCAACCTTTGAACAAATCGCCAAGCTTTCATTTACTACCGTGTGTGAGTTAGCCCCCCTTACAGCCCTTGCTTCAGGATACCTAGTCGCCCTACCACAAACCCTTAAGACATGCGTATTTCCGTCAGACGTCACTTTGAAAGGCTTAACGAAATCCACTGCCACCTTAATGAAAGGCTCTGCCACAACCGGAACTAAAATCATTTCGTCCTCTCCCTCCTTCACACCTTTTCTAAATTTCTTACAGATTTCACACCACTCTATCCAATTTTTACATTGTGCACACATTCTTGGCCCATGCAATACTTCTTGCAACCCGGCAATGTTCATTTCCGTGGCCATGTGCCGAAAATAGGCATTAACATGTGCCATCCTTACCAGTTGCTCCGTAAGCATGTTAGGTACCACTACCTGGTCACCCGTTTCGGTGCCATTTGCTGCCGACCGTTTCCTACTTAAGACATCATCCTTCCAAAAAAAAAGATGTCCCTTCAATGTCAGCTGCCACTCGACATCCCTCCAACCCAGAATCAAGCACCTGCCCTTGCTTTAAAACTTCAGCTTTAACAGCTAACAAGTCTTGAATTCCTGCTGCCAACAAACCTAAATTTTCTTTCCTTGCAATCTTTACTAATTTCCGTACTCCTTACAGAGTCGGCCACAACACTAGCTTGTTTATTGACTAAAACGTGTTGTGACTGGACAACTGTATCATTTCGTGCAAGTCCATTATCTTCGACCTTGACACCAATTTCACTGTTTTCAGCAATTACATTATTTTCACTTGCAACATTTCGAACACTATCTTCCGTTTCCTCACCTTCAACTTTAAAAAGACCATCCAATACATCACCATCAATAAATTGATCTGCAGCCTGCTTTTCGTTACTTTTCTTTCCATTGATACCTGTCTTCGATCTAGCTATCGCAGTCCGTGTTATGTTTACCTTTGTTTCAATTTTCTGTAGCTTTTTGTAAGACTTTTGGCTAAGCAGAAAGTCGTACGCTTCGTCCTTAAAAAATGGCGACACGCCGCATTCCAGCATAATGTAGCCATCTTCTGTTGCCAACTTTACCTTTGCCACAGGAAAGTCTGTCACGTTTTGACTTACAACTGACGACAAAACAACTCGTTTCCCTGTGAACGAACTAGGCTCTACCATTTTACTAGAAACTACATCCATAAATGCACCTGTATCCAGCAAATACCTACCAGGTTTTCCATTAATTGTACATTTCTTACATAACTGGCTTTCCACCGAGTGTGTACCACCTTTACCTTTAAAAGAGCTAACCTCCTTTCCACTGTGTACACTAGGCAATTGAGTACATACATTTCCCACTGAGGCTTTGGTACCATTGTTGGGACAATCCCTTTTCAAATGCGAGCTCGAGCTACAAATGTAGCACTTACGTGGCTCGTCCGCCCTTAAAGGCGCTCTCCTACTAGACTGATTATTGTCGTTAGCTTGCGGCCTTGCATGCGCATTGTAAGCCGAAGCTGTAGTACTATTGCTCGTACCATTATTACCTGTACCATTTCTAATACCACTATTGCTATTGTTACCATTACCATTGTTACTGTTCCCATAGTTACTAGTACCATTCCCTTGGTTGCCTCCACCATTCTGCGAATTACCACTCCCTCCATTGTTTCTGTTACCTTGACTACCTTGATAACCATTACCATTCCGATACCTGCCATAACCATTACCATTGTTACCTCCTCCACGGTAATTATTTCCGCCCTGTGGTCCGCCTTTTCCATTGTCAGAACCACTCCCCTGTCTTAGAACTGCTTCTTGGCGATTAGCGCAGTAATCGTCTGCAAGCGAAGCTAAGTTCAAAACAGACTCTTGTTT
>JAHWFP010252283.1:0-37026 GCA_023313725.1 Lithobius niger | reverse complement strand
GAATTTCTTTTAAAATACAGATAGTACGCTGTACCTAAACAGGGATATGCTTGTAATTACACCGAATGTCGTTGAAATTTCAGAAGACCATCTGTCTATTTAGAGTTATTTTGCTGTATTTTAGCAGTAAACCTGACAAAATACAGAATTAAACTTTTACACAAACAGTGAATATCACGTTTTTATACTGAAGCTCTTTTAGAATACAGATAGTAGCATGTTCCTGAACCGTTTTCTGACTGTTGAATTACAGAAAAATCTCTGGTAATCGGACGCCAGAGAACATTCTGTAATTTTACAGATTTTCAATCTTGTAATTTTACAGATCGTAAAACCTGTTAAATAACAGAATATTCTCTGGCGTCAAATTACCAGAGATTTTTCTGTAATTTAACGAACTTTTTTTTTCAGTGTATGATCCGGGGGTAGCAAGTAATTAACTGGTTTTCTTTCCCACCCCCCCACCCCCCCAAAAAAGATTTTTTTCTCAAGTTTAAACAGAATCCAATAAAATCTCGGGTAGCATGAAGGAATTTTCCAAAAACATCCTTCGACATACGTTTTTTTAAAGTTTAAACAGAATCCAATAACATGCAATTTTCTGCTGTCATCCCTTTCCTCCAGCCCTAGACTTTTTTGTTAAATTCAAACAGAATCTAAAAATTGCACCCCGGGTCCTCCCTTTCACCCTCCTTGCAACAGCCAACCAGAGTTGCTGCCACCTGGGGAGATCACGGATGGCAGGATACTCCAGGACTCCGTCCTACCAACCCCCTTGCAACAGTGGTAGGTAAAAATACTCCCGGAAAAAGTACGCCCGGAAAAATTACACCTGGAAAAAGATACCCCAGGATAAATACGGTCAACATTTTTTTTTAATGTGGCAGATTCAAGGCAAAAGGCGTATTGTGCAAGCCTGAATGCCCCTCCTTTTCTTCCGAAATTCTGAGAACCTTTTTGTTTTGCTCTTCTTTGTTGTGTTTTACGGGTGCACAGAAAGAAAAAGCATCGTAAAAAAAAGCTTGGAAAAAAAGTTGATGAAAAAAAAACCCTGGGTGGGGGTGGATATTATGTTTTCCGGAATCTTTTTTTTTGAATGTCTATAGTCGATCAAATTCAAAATTTCACTCCCTGCTTCCCCAGTTACGGAATTTGTAGAAAATTTACGATTCTCGACGTACCCCCCCCCCCCTCCATGTCGGGTTTGGTGGACACTTCATGATTTCACGAAATTTCTCTTACCGAGGACGACTTTTTCTCCTCACCACTTCCCCGGTTTGTTTTCATCAACTTTTTTCCAGGTTTTTTTACAAGGCTTTTTTCCTCGTATACCCATAAAACACAACAAAGAAAAGCAAAATAAAAAGATTCTCAGAATTTTATAGAAGAAAAGGAGGGGCATTGAGGCTTGCACCACATGCCTTTTGCCTTGAATCCGCCACATTTAAAAAAATAAGTTTTGACCGTATTTATCCTTGGGGTATTTTTTCCGGGAGTATTTTTCCGTGGGTATTTTTTCAAGGGTATTTTTTTCCGGGGGTACTTTTACCAAGATTCGGCAGGAGACCCGGCCTTTAAATAAATAGAAAAAATAAAAGCTTCGTTTATTCACTTGATGTCAAGTTTAGCCTGTAATTTTTGTTGGCAGTGGCTCCTTCCACGTCCACCACGGATCTCTTCCTTTCACGTCTCGTGGCTGATTGGGCGGAACTTACACTTGCGATCTGTCTATAATCTTTTCCCGTCCAAATAACATTCCTCTCAGCTTATAAAATTGAGCAAGAAACTAGACGTGGATGGTTTGTAGTCCTGTACAAATGACAAATATTATCAAACTAATGATTATTATCTGTGCATTTCGAGCATTGGGGGGGGGATTATTTTTGGATATTGTTGGGGGGCGAGATTTCTTTAAATGTGGTGGGGGAGGTAGGGAAAGGGGTGGGGAAAATTTAGCGGTCAAGAGTTCAAGCACCCCTCCCTTCCCCCACCATAAAAATAACTCGTAGGCTTTTATCGATCTACTCACGGAAATTCAGTTTAAAATTTAGACGTCAAAGTAGTAGAAGAGACCAGGCTATGTTTTTAGTGTTAAAATATAGAGATCATTCACGTCCAGTTTCTTGTTCAATTTTATAAGCTGTTAAATTTGTTGTTTGGACGGGAAAAGTGTGTAGTCGGGTTGCACGTTAAGCTCTGCCCTCAAAAGCTAGCGACCAATCAGGCCCCGAGACGTGAAAAGAAGAGAGCCACTGTGGGCGTGGAAGGAGCCACTCGATTTTTTTAGTTTATTTATTTCTTCTGGAGGCGACCTGAGTGTTTGAATTGAGAGAGCTGGGTCGGAGGGGGGGTCATGGTCCACACTGGTCCGGCGCTAGGTGTGAACCAGCCTGGTCAACCCCAAGCACCATCACTGGATCCCGGCAAACACAAAATGCATAATTTTTATTAAAACCTAGATTCAACATTCCCTTTTTTTAAATGCAGTGTCTCTAGTCCCGGTTGGGCCGTAACTGTTTCAAGCCTATTTGGACGCATTGCCGGGACCGGAGTTCTGCGTGTGTGGATCACGGCAAACTAAAAAAACGTAGTTTTTAGAAAAACTTATAATAGTTTTAGTTAGGTTTGGTTAGGTTACCTTGGTTAGGTTCACTTTAACACGCTGAATGCCTAGTTTTCAACGAATTCACCGGGATCTGAGTCTTTATACACTGGATCCCATCACCGGGACCTGAGACACGGCCTTTTTTTTTGGTTTTGTTTGCCAGAATCCATCTCCCAGAGCTGCGACAACGCGTAGATAGGCTTAAAACAGGTAACGCCCAACCGGGACTAGAGACACTGTTTTCAAATAGCTTTAAAAGGAAAACACTGAAATATGTCAATCACACACACACATGTTTTAGAAATAGGTTTAGCTTGAGTACGAAAAAACTCTCTAATTCAAGATATATTACATAAACATTTACCTTCGATATGCGGGTGAGGTTTGCAGTCCGTCAATTTGTCGTTGACGACGTTCACCGCAACTCCCGGTAGGTATGAAGTCGATTCGGGGTTGACTGGACCTGTTTAAGCTTACACGGCCGACGAAATTCTGTTGCATTCCTTGTCTTTCCCTTCCAAGCGGATGCATGCTGTTGACGTCAGAGCATGAGGTAGAGGGAAACAATTCGTTCAGAAAAGGAGATTATAACGCTTTCTGACTTGATAATAGAACTCTTTGCGTGACTCATGCACCTGCGGGTGTAAACGGCTATGAACGGTTATGAACGGTTATGACACTCGTCAGCTGTAAAACCACCATGGTCTTGATGTCTACAGAACTTTGCATCAAACTAAATATTTGGATTAGTATCAGATATCTAGTGTAAATCTCGTTTATCTCATTTATGTCAAATTTTGTTTATCCAATTAAATCATACTTTCCCTTGGCTTTCAAATTTCACTTAATCTCAATCTCCTTTACGTCAAATCTAGTTTTCACGTTTATCTAAATATGTATGTAAAATCTGCTTTAGCTCGTTAATCTCCCGTCGTGATTATCTCTTTTATCTCAAATCTGATTTATCTGATTTATCTCAAAAAGCCTTCATCTTAATTATCTCGTATATCACAAGTCTAGCTGTTACACTTATTTGAAGTATCTCCAAGAAAAGAAAAATAACACATATTAATACTAAAAGATGCTAAGCGTATAAATTTAGGATGTAAAAACCATAAAAAATACGTCCAGATTCAGATGATGTATGCCTCTAAGAAATAAATAAAACGGTATTCGGACGTTTTCTCTCCGGTCTCCCCTCGACCCCACCCTAGACATTTCCCCCCCTCGAAAAACTGTAGTGGTCAAATTCCCCCTTAACTCGGACATTATCATCTCGGACACTGTCCCCCGAGACTCCTCCCCCTACACTTTGCGCAGTTTCTGTTTTCATTAAACAATTTGACTATTTTCATTAAATGTACTTACTTTAATAGTAGTGCTGTAGCCATTTTACCCGAAATTCACGGTGGAGGCTGAGCGGAGTGGGGGAGAGCGTCTGATGAAATTGCGTTTGGTGGTGGTACGATTACAGATTAGAATAAGTCAGGTTAGATTAATTGCCTCGGTACGTCTTTCAATGCGCAGGATACGAGTTGCAAATGGTAAAGTGAGTTTGGTTCTGTGATGCAGGGCCGTAGGAAGGGTAAGGCGGGCAAGCCGCCTGCCTAGGGCGCCACCCTGCTGGGAGTGCCACGTAAAATTCCTGCCAACCGTGTAACCGTGCAAGTGGATAGTAAAGCACAAACATACTATTTTTTGGTGACCGGAAAAAAAAGCCACGGAAAATAAGCCTGGAAAAAAGAGCTGATGGAAAAAAAGCCTTGGAAAAAAAGGCCTCGGAAAAAAAGCTGATGGAAAAAAAGCCGATGGAATAAAAGCCCCGGAAAAAAAAGCCACAGAAAAAAAAAATGATGGAAAAAAAGGCTGATGGAAAAAAAGCCGTGGGAAAAAAAGCCGCGGAAAAAAAGGCCGATGGACAAAAAAAAGCGTGAAAAAATCAGGTTGAAAAATTACAAAAAAACTACCTAAATGCATTTAACGTGTGTATCAATCATTCATTAGATGCATGTTGCTCGATCAAGGTCACCTTTGGAAACCCGAAAGGAAAAGAAATCACAAGTTTCCAGCCAAATTCCTTAACTGGGGAGGTTGTGGGGGAAAGGATCGTCCTCACTTTGGTGGGTGACCTTTGATCGTTAAAGGATAAATCATGAAATGACGAGTTTCCGCCATAATTTGGATAGAAGGGGAGGGGGGGAATAATCAGGAAATCATAGATTTATCGTAATTCTGTAACTTGGACAACTAAAAGAAAATTGCGTAAAGCATACTTTTATTCCCGAACTTTTTTACCTTTTTTTTTATTTTAGATTTATTTTGGTATTTCTCTGAAAACATCTCAATATTTTTTCTGGATCGTATCCCTTTCCCGCCACCCTCTCCTCCCCCCCCCCCCCCCCCCGCAAAAAAAAATGAATAATTTAGACACACGACCAAACTGAGAACGACCCTTTCCCCTCCACCTCCCCAGTTAAGGAATTTGGGAGAAAACTTATGACTTCTTTTCCTTTCGGGATTCCAAAGGTGACCTTGATCGAGCAACAGGCAGCTAATGAATGATTAATACACACGTAACTACATTTAGGTAGTATTTTTGTAAATTTTGAACCAGGATTTTATCGCGCTTTTTTTTCCATCTGCATTTTTTCCATCGGCTTTTTTTCCATCAGCTTATTTTTCGGGGTTTTTTTTCCGTGGCTTTTTTTTCCATCAGCTTTTTCTCCAGGCTTTTTTCCCGCGGCTTTTTTCTCCTCCGCTTTTTTGTCTTAGATTCTATTTTTTAACGGATCGTTGCATCAAAGTTCACAACGCTGTTAGAGAGACGTGCTTGCTTGCTTGGGTTTGGTTTAGTGCTCGCTGCACAATTTCCGGATTTTTGTTTTGTTTTTCATTGAATGATCAGAAAACTGAAAACTGGAATAAAAAAAAAAGGTTTATAGAGAGCCACTTCAGTATACTTGCTTCTTGCTTCTTAAAGGGATGCTTCCACTCGGAAAATACAAAAATTGGTGAAAAAAAACGTTTTTTTTTATTCCGGGTGAATTAGTTACACTGAAATGTTTATTTCCAGGTTTTTCTAGCGAAATATATTACTCTCATCTCTTTATCACCTCATCTGAGGTTTGTTGATCAGTTGACAAGCCCAAATTAATATGGAATCCCATTAGTTCAATAAAAAACATTTTTTTTTTGTATTTGTTAATGTTCATTGTCTTCAACAGCTTAAATACCTAGTACAGGTCTCGCTCATTTACTAAGAGTAGTTACAATTAAGTTATGTAAGCCTCAATATAATATCCCTGAATTTTTTTCTTGATGTAGGTAGTTTTAGAAAGGGGAGGGGGTGAGTGCCGCTCAGTTGGCTCGCCTTGAGCGCCAAGAGGGCTAGCTATGCCCATGCTGTGATGTTGGTTATTCGAGAAGATAGGCTAGGCGATTCCGCCTGTTCGTGAAGGTGGGCGGAAAAAAGGTCCGAGGAAAAAAAGTCCGCGTAAAAGGTCCGCTGAAAAAAGGTTTGAGAAAAAAGGTCAGGAAAAAAAGGTCCTGGGAAAAAAGGTCCAGGGGAAAAAAGGTCCGATAAAAAAGGTGCGGGGAAAAAAGGTCCGCGGAAAAAAGATCCGGGGAAAAAAGGTCCAAGGAAACATTAAATAGTACGACTTAGGCGCTGATAAATTTTGGCTAACAACTTCTAAATTGTTTATCAAATTCAAGGTTAATTAGCAGTCCGAGAAAAACTAGCCTACAACAAACGGCTACAGTGACTACTTAGTCGTACCGGTCTTCTGTACAGGTCCTCCACTACCAATGTTGAGGCGCACACCTCTATCATGCACTATACAACAGTTATCTATATTATATTAATCTAAAAGCAGTAGCCATCACAATTGTCGGTTAAAAATGTGTTAGCTTTTAGGCCCGTTTATATTTTAGGCGTATTTGTCAGCTTTTAGGCCTAATTTTAACCAGCAGTTTTAATTTCGTAAGTGCAGCTAACGGAGATTTTGATTGTATAGTAAGCATATTCATTTTTGCAACACGGTGCACCTTTAGGGACACAATTACAGTGTTACAACGTAATGCACAACATAATATAGATCAGTGTTAGCAGGGAAGTGACGAGAGAGACGCTGTGTTGAAGCCAACAGCGACTCGTCGCAACTTGACGTTGCCATGGTAACATGATTTTAGGCTAATTTTCATTTTTAGGCCTAATTTTAAAAATGTAGTTTTAATTTCGTACCTAGAAGATAGGCCTAATGGAGAATTTGGTTCGACAGTAAGCCTATTCATTCAAACAACAATGCGACGAGACTATTTAAACAAAGCTAAAATCCATTTGTTTTTATTGAGGATTTTAATTTAAGATTTTAATTCGACGATCAAATGTTATTATTTAATTTACTTACGTCGAAGAAGTCTATTAGCTATGAGGAAGTAATGATGTTTTAATTTGCTATGTCATTTACTAACTTCTCACACGGCCGTTGTAAACAATGGCCGTCAATATCTGGTACCGTTGCGAACTTGAAAAAGGGACGGACGGACAAAGTCGTTGCAATAGTCTTCAGTGCCGGTACAGATGTACAGAAGACTAAAAATAAAAGTTTTTGGGCATTACGTCTCACTTCTCTACGGGCCGAACTGTCTTTTACATGGGTTGCTCTAATACGAAAAAAGCCTAGTAAGGAGACATTAACTCCAACCGGGGAACAAAATCTTGGGCGAAACTCGGCCTCTGAAAGGAGTGATATGAAATTAAAATGAAACCAGAGCTGAGCGTATTTTCACAATGGTGAGGGTAAATATATACGCGACAAATACATATATCGGCCACACGAACATTGTCGTGTTGCTACGTGTTCCTTCATCTCCACCCCCCCCCAACGAGACAAGACAGTTCAAACTGCATTGGTCTACTTTAATTAATACGGGCATTATTAAATTTTATAGTCAGGGTATTCATTTGTGTTCACACTATATACATATATAGGCCTATATATTTAAAGCCAACATTTATCAATGCCTACGTCGTGCTATTTAACTTTCCTCGGACTTTTTTTCCACGGACCTTTTTTCCACGGACCTTTTTTCACCGGCCTTTTTTTCCGCACCGTTTCTCTACGGATCTTTTTTCCCGGACCTTATTACACAGACCTTTTTTCCACGACTTTTTTTCCCGGATCTTTTCTCCCCGGACCTTTTTTCCTTGGACTTTTTTCCTAGATTCGTTAGTGGAGCATCGAACGTAATTAGGTCGTGTGCACGCTAACTGAATGATCGTAGAGTTTCATTTTTTGTATTCCGTCAGTTGTGATTTGTAAAAACTTTAGGATAAATCGAGCGCATATGCAGTACCTGTGGCAGTGGCAGTGAGCAATCAGAACTGTGGGGGTATAAGCGCTTGATTTCTACTGCGGGTGTGGTCATCATGTTATGCACTCGATTTATTCATGTTCATAGCACGTAACCCTTCTGTTCACCTCTCTTATTTTTACACTAAAACTGACGTCATATACTAATGCCATTCAGCACTTTGATGTACTTAAAGTTATCAGCAAACATAAGCAGTCACTAGTAGGTCCTATTTGCGTTTGAAATAAATAATCTGGGGGGGGATTGAGGCTTAATGGCGCGTCGACAACGTGGTCATTAGCACCAAGCTCAGTCACAGTGCAGTGGTCCGGGTTGCCACTGCACCACACATTACAAAGATATTATTCAAACCCCTAATCTAAATCTTGTCATACATCTGTACCTCCTGCAAAAATTGAAAAACACCGGACAGGAGGACAGACTTATCGCCCAATTGACGCACAATGTCATGCGGAAGATGGAAACGACGACGAAAACCATCAAGATGGCAACAATCAACAAGGAAGTGCCGGACCGTAAGTGGCCGCCGACACCAATAACATTCAGGAGGGTCAACCCCCCGCAAAAGGAAACAGTGAGTAAGTCGAGTGTGACCAATGCGCAAACGGGCCAACACCACCTCCTCACCTGGTAAGTGCAGCAAATTTAAATGCACAGTTCAACTCTTTTCTTAAATGTTCTTTTTCTTCGTTTGAATACCAGTTTCCTTTTCTTTGTCTTCCCTCAAAACCATGCAACTTGTGGGGACAGCTCGCCCTTGAACTTGCCATTTGTAAACCCTACATCTATTCTCTTATAACTCCCCCCTACCCCGCAACCTGAATCGCAAAATAGATTCTCGAAACTAAAAGTATTTTTGCCGCATTTCCTGCGAGGATGGCACAGTGATATTTTCGTCCCCATACAATTCGTCCCCCAAAATTAAATGAAAGTTTTTTTTTTAACCATAGCTTACCATAAATTTCTTCAGGTAGCAAGCCGCAACTAATCATAAATTCCTTCTTGTAGCAAACTGTACAGATTTTTCTTTTATCCACCCACTCATTTCCTTGTTCCCCTAAGGTTGCAAGTGAGAAAAAATTATTAGGTGGCTATACGTATATTATCAGAAACAGTCATTAATGACACATTTCTGTGTTTAGCAAGCTATATAGTTTTTCTTTTACCCCCCCCCCCCCCCGCCGCAACTAATCACAATATTTTTCGGGGGGGAGATTAAAGGGGACGGAATGTCATGATGTCGAAAACACACAAAAAACAAAACACACAGAATTCAAACATGAACCAACAAACACCCTTTAATAAATTACATAAAGAACTTCCATAAAGCTCGTATGATACACAAATTAAACACACAGACATTAAAAACAAAACGAATTGGTAATGTATGCGTGTGCATGGAGGCTGGTATGTGCCAGTGTTTGTTCCCTGGAATTGGAGTTCAAAATGGAGTCGAACTCTGTGTTTTTTGTTTATGCACCTTCACAGCTGCTAATTCCGTGGGCGTATGAGCTCCAATGGTTTTGTGCTAAACCCGCTGTTTTCGGTTTAAGGTTGTTTAATCACCCATGAGACAAAAAATAATTAAATCTATGTAAAAACATTTATACATCTAAACCATGGAAATACAACTGAAATAAATAACACCATCCAATGTGGTTCTATAGTTTTAGTAACTAGGTAAGTGATAAAAAAAAAACTTCATGAGGCCACTCCTCCTCTCTAGATAGATTAAAAAATTAAAAGAAACTTTACAAAGCAGTGCGTTATTTTCGTTATATGCACTTACATTAACACCAGTAATTAACTGATCGTCATTTTCCAGAATTTTATCAGGGAGGATAAATTTTGTATGTTAGTGGGATTTGTTTCTACAGATTATGATAGGTTAGGTTAGTAGCATTGATTAACTCCGTAAGTAGGATTTTTTTTAAAATTCGATTTGGGTTTGTTGATTTCGTTATGGTTAATCGTCTCGACTTGAATTTCGCCGGGTAGGGAACGCTCAAATATTCGAAAACTTAAACATTCAGATAGCTAAGACTGATGTTACTGTTGTCTTCCCTTTTTTCCAATAGTTGCCATTCAAAATTTTCAGTAATACATAAAACATCCAAAGCGTAAAGGAGGGAGAACACGAATGTAAGGTTTGGAGAAAAAAATGTCGGAAGAAACGAGTTTTTAATATTTTATTTCTCGTACCGCACATAGTTTTAAAGAAAAATAGAAAGGATTTTATTACTTTTAAAGAAACTGAAATTAAACTTGGTGGGGGAGGGGAGCGGGGAGGGGATGGATGGGAAAAAAAAAGAAAAAATGTCATAGAAAAAAACCGAAGACGAAAGCGGTGATAATACAGAAAAAAAAAGCAAAGGCAATATTGACCTAACCTATAATAACATATGCACTTTGGATTTCTTCTGTTTGGATTTTATTTCCTTATGGATTTTCCTTTCATGAATTTTTTCTTTGGATTTTTTCGTAGTTTCTTAAGTTTATTGTACAAATTGCACCAGGCCAACCACTGAAAGAATATAGACTTGTCGGCTTCTAAAATTATGACTTCTGAAAAGGTAAAAAAATAAATTGCCTGGAATTTCAGTTTTCGATGTTTATGATGGTTTTTTTTTTCACAAACATGTAGTAATTTTTTAGTGCAATTTTGGGCATTAGCTATTAACTGAAGAAAAAAAAAGTGGTGAGGAATTGTCAGGGGACGAACTGTTTGTGTTAGTCCTTTATCGTTGTATTTTTCCCCCCTTCTTTGTTACATTGGAATATGACGTCCTTCCTTATGATACCTATCATTCCTGACGAGTATTAAATAAAACGGAGCGAGGAATAATTGTATAATTGGAAACACGCATAATTGGAAGATCGTATACCATACACGAAAATCCTCTAACACGAAATTCGTATAATGGAAAATTGTCTACCATCCCTGCCTTGCTCACGCTACCGCGCTTGCTGCGGTTAAACATATAACATCAGAAACCGCAGGCATGTTATTGTCCAATAAGACTATCCATGGTAAGATTATCCATTCGATGATATTCTGTTTAGATAATTTTTTTTATTTTTTATTTGGGCAGATATTAGACAATTAACCCATTAGACGAATTTCCAGTTAGAATTTCGGCCGACGCAACAAGAAAACTGGTAGAGGTAAACAATAACGTTTTAAATGTTGAAGGCATATTTCCGTGCTTATTCGGAAACATGCTTTTTTTGGAAACATGGAAAAAATAAAATTCCAAGCAACATTTGTTTCTCATTTAGAGGTCGGTAAACAAATTTTAAAATCAAAATTGTGAAATCTTTATTAAATGTTCCAGGTTGAGAAATGGAAATAGGTTTGTAGGTTAGGAAGTTTAATAGTATCGTTTTGGTTAAGCCGACCGTTAAAAAATAAAACAAAAACTGCCAACTATACTAAATAGTGTGAAAGTATTAATTGATATGTCATTTCCTTTTTTCGTATTTCCATATAAGCAAGGAGTTATTTTGTATTTATAATTTGTTTATATCGCAAGAAGTAAGGTAATAACCGAGTAAGTACCGAGATTAACTCTGTCAAGAGGCCGCAGAGGCCGAGCCATTGTTGAGTTCAGTACGAGGAAAGCGGGTAATAACCTATCACCCAGTCATGTAACAATGGAAAAACGCATTCACTGCCGTTGTTATTGCAGCATCATTCTTGTTCGCTGAAGGGGAATATTACATTAGGATTCTTTTTTTTGTGTGCAAACATTGTTGCACGTAGTCACATTATCAAGCTTTCCGAGCCAAAGAGCGTCAGCACGATTCGTTCTTTGTTGTGCGTGTACTGGGCTTTTGTCGATATCGGTACTCCAGGCCTGGGATCCACTACTCTGGGCCTGAGAAGAAGGTATCAAGCTTGTGGCATTGTTACAAGCATTGTTGTAAAGTACTGAGATCGTCTAAACTGGAAGATAATAGAGAAAAAAAACATGCGGATGAATTATCCCGTTAAATGTCGTTCTTTGTGAATTCTGTATCCTGCGTTATAAAGTTCAAGCCATGGCAACTCACCTAACCTAACTTCCCTGTAATAACAACAACAACATGAAAATTCTGTCACAAATTTATGAATAGTGCGACAGTTTGGCCTCGTATGAAATGTAACCCTACCATGTATAAACAGCACACAAAAAAATGAACTCAATAGAGTGGATAATTAGACTTACAAACATAAGTTGCAAACGAGTTGAACTCTATAAAGTAACACAAAACCAGTTTCCGTAAGTTGTTGTTGCTTGCCCATCAGCCTCAGTTCAATCAGAACTGTGTGTGGGGGGGGGGTTGCTATGCTTGAGAATGATAACTTTCTAAAACCCTCCCCAATCTGCCGGAAGCTCACTGCCAGGAAATATGAAGAATGAAACTTTGGCTGTGCAATTAATCTGGAGTAACCCAAAATGCCGCGAACATTTAGTGTTAAATTAAAGTAACTTAAAGTGAGATCATTGTGTCATATATTGGTCTGCAACTTTAAAGTATTTTTTTATTAACTTGGGAAATTTTAAATTAAGGACCAAATTGTCGTAGATGGTTTTTTTGTGTTGGGGTCGAACTGTCAGAGACCGAGTTTTCAGGACCAAATTGTTGGGGACGGAATTATGCGGGACCAAATTGCCCTGCACCCAACAGAACAACAAGTAAAAAATTTTATTTTCTTCCCAGACGTTTTTGTTGCAGGACCTTTTTATCCAAGTCCTTTTTAACGCGGACTTTTTTCTTCCATAACCTTTTTTTTACCACCACCTCTTTTCTGCAGAACTTTATTCCAGTCTCACATTCGACCCTATGAACTAATTTGTATGTTGCGTGCATGATTTTTTTTAAAGTTGGGGTGCCATATCTTGGGTGCCACGAGCCGAATGAACTAATTGTATTTGTGTACAATGTTTTATTTTATGGGGGATTAGACATAATTACTTGGTGTACCACTAGCTGATGAATTAATTCCTGTGTTGTGTGCAATAGCTTTTTTTTCGTGTGTTGTGTGCAATAGCTTTTTAATGAATAAAAGAAGCGAACAATGAGCTAAATTAGTTTTGAGGCTACATTAGATCTCATTCAACACCTTGTTGACTCCTTTTACTTATTTGAATGCAGTAAAAGCAATTATTATAATTTTTGGCTGATTATTAAAATTATTGTAACTCAAGAACTGATAAAAGGAATATATCATCTGCTGAATTAATATCGTTCGTTCAGTGAACTTCTGCTGGGTGGGCTACTATTTCTTTACGATTCAGGCAAAGTTTTACCAATGAGCGACCAAAAGTAAAGTCCATTCTTGGTGCAGTGACTCATCCTGCCTTAGCTCCTGCCAACGTCAATATAGGACGACCTGATGCTGGGACTGATGACCCAGCATCTTGATTCCCTTGAGCTGAGCTTGGATGACGATCTTAAGTGTGTCATGCCTCTATTATTAAACTCGCTCACTGTATTGTTATATATTCTGAAATCACGTCAATTGTTAAGCATGTGCATTGCCTAGCCAACGTATTGTTAGTTTAGGTAATCACAATAATAATACATTCCAAGCCCCCATACCACCTCAATCTTCCCTTAAGTAATCTTAGGCTTTTTAATTAGCAATTTATTGTTATTCCTCCCCAATTTCTCTAGTCCTCCACACTTCAGTCATCATGTCCCTTTTATTCATGTGTATTTATTCATCACATTAACAATTATTAAGAGCTTGTTTGGTTGAGTCGTGGCAGGCGAAGCTATGTATAAAATCTTGCATTGAACTTCAATTATTGAACCCAACCAAATGTTTTATTAATTATTGAGTTTCGTACATTGAACCATCCCCACGCCTTAGTTTTATCACGATAGGGTCGCCCACTCCCCCAAACCTCTAGATTTTTGGTGCATTTCGGCCAAAACGTTAAAAAGTTGAATTTCGAACCCCCAATTTCTTATGTAATGTTGAGGATTTTATAATCTTGAAAGTGAATTTGTCAGGGTTGTTAGGAGAAGCCAAATCCCTAAACTCCCCTGTCCTGTACCCGTTCAGGGCCATTTACAAGTTTTAAAAGAAATAATGGACGAAGACACACCACGTTACCTGCTTCGTGCAACAAAAGCGAGGCTGGAAGCATCTAGATTAATCACGATTTCGATGCCAGCAACTGTTTTGGACGATGTAAAAAGTAGTGAGAAAGCCACAGCAGAAAATTCGCCACCTACCGTTTCTCTGGACGTTTGTTCTGACCGTTCTATTGCTTTAGGAGCTCTGAATCAGCATGAAGATGTGAATCCATTTCCAATTGCAAGCCCTTTTTACGTGGATTATGGTAGCAGGTTCCTTCAGTATCAGCCAGAGAGTTCCCTTACAACAAACGTTCATGTTCATTCATCACCAGTTAGCCCTGGGCCTTCAGAACGTTTAGCAAAAGAGGAAAGTTTGATTCTACCAAGGAGGGAAATTGATGCTCATTCCGCCTATGGTTCAACATCACATGTTTCAAGCAGCAAAAGCATTGAAAAACGACAGATGACAAGGAAAATTTGTAAGAAAATTCCATCAAATCCAGTTTTCAACCAGTCCTGGTCCAGCAGTAGTAAGCCATTGGATAGGATAACTGCAGCTCAGTTGGATGAAGAAGGCAGACAGGCTAATATTAAAAGAAATGACGATTTTCAACGTAAGCTTTTACAAAAGAAGATTAGAGAGGAAGTATTTAGCAGTGTACCTGAGCCATTTTCTGCACCTGTTCAGCGTTTACTCCCTCGAAGAAAGCACCTTTCAAACGAACCAATTATTCTTGGCCAACCTGATTCTGAAGGAAGTTATCTCCCAAGCACAACTTCTTCAACTGCCAGAAGTTTTGAGTCTGACCAGTTTTCCATCAATTCTAGAGAAGAAATGAATTTAGACGATTTTACTTCAAATTTGTCGTCAGACCAGCTGAAGTTTTTACTAAATTCGTTACCATCAATCCTTGCCAGGAGTTTGCTTAACATCGCCACTCAGACCCCTTGAAGAATTCTGGAAGAGAACCAGTAACGCCTCCTATGCGTCTGTCAGCCCCTGCAGAAGTTTTGGCAGCAACTCGTTGCTTTGTCACTGACCCTGCTCTATCGTGTGGCAGAGTTGTGCCCGTTCAGCAGCCACGGCAGCACAGAACCTCGAGTATTACTAGTTCCTCAACTGAAAAAGAGCAGGAAATTAGATGCAAAGATTGGGTTAAAAACGTAAGTTCAGAAAACATCAATTTAGGATCACTTAAGGCTGTAAGGTATCCTGATCCTTCAGAAGTGCATGTTTTGGGTGATGGTCTTCCATTTAGTGATTCTTCTCAGTTACAAATGCTTGAAAATAGTAGATCAAAAGGTAAATCTTTAAATGTTAAGAAGGTTCCTTCAAAGAATACTATCCCTAAACAACTTGTTGAATCAGTTGAGTTACAGTCTAATGTGTTGCCAGGCCAGTCAAAAGTTAACCTAGATTTAGAGGTGCGTAACGGCTCTAAATTACAAATAAATCCTAAACTTTTGAGGACTCATTCGAGTTCTTGCAGTAGCAAAGCTAGTTCAGGAGTTTCTTGCTCTAAGTCTTTTAAGGATAGATATGAGGCTTTGGAAAATAAATTGGATCAGGTTGAGAAAATGTCAAAGGCTGTAATGGAGTTGCACATTGGTAAAAAAATTAGAGTTTGGTTAAACTTTTAAAAGTTGATCGAATTTTACCACCTTATGCACAGTTTCAAACTTATCCTTTGCATGTTCAAGACCAGCCTTTTTCAGATTTCAATCCACCAAATTTTCCAGCCTGCATTGACCAGAATTTGGGTAATGTTCCTTTTTCTACAGCTCCACCTGTGAACAGAGGAGAAGACATTAAAGTTAAGGCTTTATATTTACCTAAATTTAGTGGGCTAGCATCTTTCACTCCAGCATATGTGTTCTTGACTGATCTGTCTAAGATTAAGCAAGTGAAAGGTTATTCTGATAAGGAATTTTTAACTTGTTGCATTCCTTTAGCATTAACAGAGGAAACTTATCAATGGTTTTACCAGCACCCACCCTTTTCATCTTACAGGGAATTTTGTGCAGCTTTTAAAAACACCTTTCACCCTCCCACTAAAAATAGGCGTTTAGTTGCAACATTACGTCAGACAGTTCAGGGGTAAAATGAAAATTTCCAGAGTTTTTTCCGAAGATGTGAGGCAATTACTTCACAACTTGACGATAGTTACTGTGTTGAGGAACTTATCGAAATCATCAAAGAAAATCTGTCTGAAAGGGTTCAGCATTATGCTTGCCAGAGGGATTTTTCAAACTTGGTCGAATTTTACAACTACGCGACGAGAATGGAAACTTACCTAGCTTCAAAAACTGGCCATAGTTTATCCGTTGATGCACCAATAACTACTTTATCTAACCCGGACGTGTCTGTAAACAATCAACGCCGTTCTGCCAATTCTGTACAGGTCCCTGTAGTGTCTTCACCTGCAGCGGCGGCACCTGCAACAGAGAGAAAATTTTGTCAGTTGCATAACACTGCTAATCATGACATAAGTTCCTGTTCACAAACTAAACTACTAGTTGAGGCTGTTAGGGCAGGCAATTTTTCTACTCCCAAATTAGTTGCAGATTTAGCTCGTTCTCAACCAGTAACTGTTGCCACTGCTCGAACCAAACAAAACGATCAGCAGCTTAATACTCAGCCTAAATCATTATTTTCTGTTTTCGACAAAGCTAGAGGACAGGCAGTAGCTTGCAACGAATGCTTTAAATCTGGGCATTTAGCTAAAAATTGCTGGATGAAGCATCCTGAGCTTCGCCCAGCTTGGGCTTCAAACACTGTCAACACTAATGTGAGCCAGCTCTCACAAACAACTCAGGAGTTAAATCCAAATGCTCCCCCTTACCCAAAATAATCAGGCGACAACTTCAATCTGGCTTTGCATTGCCGTCACCGCAAGATCATTGGTACGGTGGCCAGTTACCTGACGACCCTCATTGAATACCCAGAGGGATAAGGGCTGAGTGTACCAAAAAAAATATCTAGTACTTCCCCGTATAGTTAAGGGTCCTGAGGAGCCCCAAAATAGCCCTTGTGGCTATGTTGGTGTGCGAATTGGGGATGAAATTGCCGATGCACTTTTGGACAGTGGATCAAGCCTTAGTTTTGTGCACGAGGGCTTACACGACGATTTGATTAATTTGGGTTTCAAATTCAAAAAGCAGGAATATCGGTTTAAATATGCTGATGGGCGCTGGGGTATTTGCCCTGGGTTTTTCATCATTCCCATTCAGATTAAAACCCATTCTTTTGTTTAGCCATTTATTGAGATGCCTGATGCCATCCAACCACTAATTTTAGGTGTGGATTTTCTGACTTGGTCAGGGATGATTTTAAATTATAAAAGAAATTATTGGTTTTGGCATCCATTCAAAGGCGACGTGTATGCTCTCCGTAGGAATCCCTTGCGCTTGCTCCCTCCTACTGTAGGTGCGATTATAGGCAACGCAGAGCTACAACCCACGCTGGAGGAGATCTGAGAAAAGGTGAATAAAATTGACATTTTGGACTCGGATCAAAAGTAACAACTTTTTGTTTTGTTAGTGACTTATCGCTATGCATTTTCTACAAGAGTAGGAAAATTTAAACACTGCCCTCCCATGGTGACAGAAACAGAAGGTTGCCGAGCATGTTAAAAATATGCTTGAACTAGGCGTAATAGTTCCTGGTTTTAGTGAACACTACTGCCCCGTGTTTTTGGTGTCGAAAAAGGACAGAACGTCTCGTTTGGTGGTGGATTATGTTCCTCTCAACCGGAACGTGCAGCGTGACCCATTTCCACTACCACTCATTGATACACTCATTGCACGTTACGACAAATGTAAATACCAAAGTAATTTGGACCTAACTATGGCATATTGGCACGTGCCCTTGGACCCTGAAAGTGGCAAAATAGGGTCATTTGTCACTACTGAGGGCCAATACCTTCCTGTCCGTGCTCAATTTGGCATGATGAATAGCGGAGCCAATTTCTGTCGTGCAATGTCGCAGTGCGTCGAACCGATACGTCACCTAGGATGCATCGATTATGTTGATGATCTCGGGATCGGTTCAAAGCTCTGGAAGGAGCACCTGATTGGCCTGGAAGCATCATCGTCTATGATGGTGAACGAAGGATTATCAGGTAACTTCAAAAAATCAGAGTTTGTGGTTAAAAAACTACTCGTTTTAGGTTATTTGGTCACTGACGATGGCGTAAAAGCAAATCCTGCAAAAGTACAGATTTTACAGTCTTGGCCAACACCAAAAACTGTGAAAGAAGTACGAAAATTCGCAGGATTAGCAAGTTGGTTTCACAGATTTGTGCCTCGATTCGCTGAAAGGATTTCAGCATTGACCGACATCTTGCGAAATAGCAAACAAAAACATTTGTCTTAGGGTCCCAGAGAGGATGAAGCATTTAATAACATCAAGGGCTATTTATAAGATGCTCGTATTTTAGTTCACCCTGATCCTACCAAGCAATGGATTTTATATTCAGATGCCAGTGCCTCTGGTGTTGGTTGTTTGTTATGCCAAAAGGGACCAAACGATGACCATGCTGTTACAGTTGATATGGCATCACGTAAACTGTCTTCGGCCGAGGCTCGTTATAATTGCTCATAACGTGAAATGCTATCAGTTGTTTTTGGCCTCAAAAAGTGTTGCCATCTCGTGGAAGGCGGTGACATACTGTGTGTACAGACCACTACCCTTTAACTTTAATGGACGTTAAGAAGAACAACAGAGGGCGCATAGCCCTATGGCTGGTATTCTTGTCGTCATTGGACGGTAAGTTAGTTTTCCAACCCGGTAGACTTAACGCCCCAGTGGTTAGTTTGTCACAGATGTTTGAAGGTGTCACCACTCCCGATGAGGATCGCATAATCCGCCCCTCAGGGAAGTACATATTTTTAATTTCAGCAAGCCATTTTATGTATTCAACAACGATTGTTTTAACTGCAATGTTGAGGTAGCTCAAATTACGGTTGAAATGATAGCGGCTGAAACTCGGAGAGACGAATTCATGAACACGTTAGCGTTTGCTTTGCAGGGAAAACCTTGGAAAGCTGCTTCGGTTGCAATTCAGAGATTTGTAGATAAATATTCAGCAAATTGCATCTATGACGACCAGCAAGGTGTAATATATTGTGACCTTGTGCATGACCCCCTTGAGTCAGCCAATCTAAAGCTATTTCTTCCCAGGAATTTACAAAGGCAAGTGTTGGATCTTAACCATAGTACGGTTACGGGAGGACATTTCGGTGCCAGAAAAACTTTGGCACGAGTTCAGAAATTGTTTTACTTTCCAAGAATGAGTAGATTGGTCCATATGTTCGTCCGGGAATGCCATCTGTGCCAACAATATAAAGGCCATGGCTTACGAACTCTTCATAGACTACAAACCATTCCTTTGAAACATCCTTTCCAGACAATCCATTTAGATTGGAAGCAGTCTCTGCCAATGACCAAGAGTCCGCGTAGGAATCGCAATGTACTGGTAATAACAGATTTGTTCACCGGATATCTCGTTTGTTACCCATGTAAAAAGTTTGATACGAAAACGCTTGTCACACTGTTAATTAACCAAGTTTTCCTTATATTTGGGGTACCTCATCGCGTAGTGAGTGATAATAGCGCCGCCCTGGTGAGCTCAATTACTAAGGAATTTTACAGGCGTTTTGGTATTAAACAATCAGCTACTACCCTCTACCATCCAGCGTCTAACAGCCCAGCAGAGCTACAGTGTACGAAAATTGATAGGATGATTGCACAATTTTGAGGCGATAACCTGCGCGACTGGGACGAGAAACTTCCTTTATTTATGCTTTCTATAAACAGCTCGGTTGATTCGAGAACTGGCTACACCCCTGCTTTCTTAAATTTCGGCCGAGAGATAAATATAGGAACTGACCCTCCCATTCAAGACACCTTAGATCAGCCACTACCTCTTTGGGCTGCTACACTAACTAGTAATTTACGTAACACTTTGGAGAGATTACAGCAGATTAGACATTCTGATCGAGCTTACGATTATGCTAATCTAAATGCTCGTATTCCTAAACCTCTGGAATTCGAAGTTGGTGATAAAATTTGGGTAAAAAGTCATTATTTGTCACACAAGCATAGTTATTTCACGGCTAAACTACAAAGAAAACTTGTAGGACCGTATGAAATTGCGGAGAAAATTTCTCCTCAAGTTTATAGGGTTCGCGAAGTTTCAACGGGTCTCTTGCAAAAGGGGTACCAACATATTTCAAACTTGAGACCTGTTGTTGACGAAATACCTGGTGAATTCACTTAACTTTGTAATTCCAGACTCTTTCAGTTTAAAAGTTGCCAATTTGTCTGATATTTCTACTTTTTATTGCCAGTCTAACTGCCAAGGGAAACATTTCAAGAACTAGATTGGTGACTCATTTGAATAATTTGGAAAAACTGTGTTAAAGTTATTTTATTTTATTTCGTTCAGCTCATTTACATGTTTTATGTTCATTAGCTTTCAAAATTTGATTTTCATCCATTACAAGTGGCCTGGTCAAACACCAGTATAAATTTGTGCCACTTCTTTAGAGCCCACAATTCCCTTTTGTAAATTTTTGATCCCACCAGAAGCTACAGCTAAGTGAACCTAATTAGCTTGATGAAAATGGTATTAATGCTAACCGTTGAAAATGCGGGCAACCCTCGGTTAATTCAAAGTAAGCAGACTTGATAGTATGGAAATATCATTTCTCAATTTTACTGCTATGAACGAATGCTGTAAATTGTGAAAAACCCATAATATTTTTAATTTGACACAGAACCTTTCAAGTCTAAAGTGTTAACTCGTGTTGATCAGATCTGTGTCTCTTAATTTGGAAAACTTAATTCTGGAGTTTTTGCTGGGAAGCAATGCTTTTTTTTACCTTGGTCTTAAGTGTTAGCTCGCGCAAGGTTCTGTTTGTTTTCACCTTGGTCTTAAGTGTTAACTCGCGCAAGGTAATTTTTCTTCTTTTAGGTCGCCTTGGTCTTAAGTGTTAACTCGTGCAAGTTAACCAATTAAACTCCATTTTTCGTTTTGCTATCAACGTCACTTTGGACGATTAGTTTAAAGCTGTATTCTTTTTGGACCCCCTTTCCATAACATATAGGATCACCCTTTTGATTGCAAGGCGTAGCCTCCGTAGCAGCAAGATCGTGAGGTACCCTATTAACCCTCATTTTGATTAAACCCGATGCTACGGGGGCGATGCACCACTTGCTATGGGTTATGAAGAAGGCAGTCCAAGTCCTCACCCAAATAACCAGACTCGTTAGGGTTGAAGTAGGTTTATTCAGGTCCACGCGGGCAGTACAGTGGTTCAGTAGCTCAGCAGGCTTAGAAGGCTTCAGCACCCCAGTAGTGTAGAGGAGAGGAGAAAAGTGTTGCTGGGTTGGAGCCCAGAGGTGAACTGGCTAGCTAAAGCCAGGAGTGTTGCTTAAGTATCAGCTCGTAATACCAGGATGTAACACAAGGTGTCCCCACAGCACTTCACCCTCTCACCACACTACTATGGCTCCACCTACATACAGGTGTAATGTACAGACTACCATACAACCATAGTTATGACATCTGGATATGAACCATACATAGGTCTGCCCAATTACATAATAAAGGTGCACTAGCACTACTTAGCGTAAATTATGAGCACACTAACCATCTTAGGGTGTGACTTACATCTTAAGGTTACTCTACAATAGCTTAAGGGAGCACTGGGCTCAATATCACTGGCAACAGGGGTGCTAGCATACCAAATTATGGCATGACAATTAATGCCATACCATGATTTCCCCCCTGAGGAAAAATTCGTCCCGAATTTTTAATTTTATAACACTGAAGAAGAAAAACAACAAGAATAAAAGTAACAGTATACTGTTCAAAAATGAAATGACCTATATAGGATTTACAATACATAAGCTGATATTGCTGAGCGTGCGCTAAAATTTTATAAGCGATCCCTTCAACAGGTTTAGAATCCACAGATCTTTATGCATTGTGGCCAACAACACATATTTAGTAAACAACTGGGCCATATTGTCATGTCCGAAGACTTCTTTCCCATATTAAAATCTTTAACTTCACATAAAATACAAAAAATGGATTCGTTTAGTGTCAAGTTAGAAAGCAATCTTAGTGACTTACAAGAATTCTTTTCATTAAAAATCAATGAACTCCCTTCCATCAATTGCTACAATTAGCCAATTAATTAGAATTCTATACAACTAAGTTACAACCCCCAGAAAATTACAGGAAAACGTTCGTAGACAACTTGCTTAAATCAAATAAATCATAAAAGTTTCGATTTTAATAGTAGCGATTTTGTGATTGCATAAATTTCCCCTTAATGTAGAAAAAAGTACAACAATGATTTGGCAGGCTAGGTGTGACACGTTTTTAGCAATAGCTGTTCAATGCATAATAATGCTCATGTGTTAACCACTCTCATTACGTGTATTCATTCGAAATCCTTCCCTTGCTTAGACAAGACATTCAATATTTCGTTCGACTGTATCGGGGGAGAAGAGAAAAAAATTAAACTATGGCGAAGACTTAACCCGTTTTGTGAACACAGTTATTGAAAATTACGAAAAATTCGGGTTAGATAATGATCATGAACAACGTCCGAATGATGGTGAAAGTTCAAGCACAAATGTCTATCCCTCCAGCAGTCTGCCACAATTGCGTGCCTTAAATTCTGAAGGCGAATCTACAGGTAAGTTAATTTTTACCTAACCTTCTTCGTTTCCTAAAACAAACAAAAAAGCTTAAAATAACAAAAATTCTTTTCTTTCTTCCTTTCTTAGAAACTACTTCTACCGACGAAACTTACAGCGAATGACTTAGCAGTGTAGCCTATAGTGTCACCACTAACTTGTAATTAAATTAATTATTGTATAGTGTACAATTAACAAGGCAATGAAATCATTTTAATATTCTACTGAATCAGTTTCACATCCATCATCTTCATTTAAGCATTTTAAGTTGTCAGAATGATGGTAATATTTATCAAGCACACCCGTTTCTGTGTTTTCTAACTGATAAGTTACTGGGTTAACAACTTTTACTACTCGGAACCTACCCTCGTATTTAGGAAACATTTTCTTACCTATGAAATGACTCTTCACTTCTATGATGACTGCGTAGCAAAACTAAATCACCTACTTTAAAACTTTTTCTAGTTCTTAGTTTATTCAGTTTACTTGCACGATGCTCTCGCTCCGACTGTCTGCGAGCAAGCATTTTTCGTACATCGCGCCGCCAACGCGCCGTTGTGTTTAAGACGGCTATCTCCAAATCTACGTCACTCGGGGTTGCTTTAGGGATTGGCGTTTCGGGTTGGTTGAATTCATATCCGTGCAATAAAAAACTTGGCGTAAATCCGGTCGTAGTATTGACATTAGAATTTAGCACGATCTGAATTTGTTTCAACCCATCTGGCCAATTCCTATGAGACCTATTTTCAGTGTTAACATACATTGCCAGTAGTCTAGTCAATTCTCGGTTAATACGCTCACTGTAATTACTTTGGGGGTGCCAAACTGAAATAAATTTAGGTTTAATCCCCCACTGTTTACATACACTGTTCAGCAATTACCACGAAAATAATTGCTATTGTCAAAGACTAAGGAACGTGGTATATTGTGGTGACCGAATACATCATTTACGAGTGCTTTCGCTATGGACAGACCGACTGCCTTTTTTAACGGTACTAGCTCCACCCATCGGGAAAACATGTCAATGGCTACGAGAATAAAAGCATAGCATTCCTTAGAGCGAACAAGCGGGTCTTTGATGTCCGCCATTACCGTGTCAAATCTGGACTGCTCTTCAGAAACTTACATCGGAAACTTACGCCCTTGATTTGCTTTATGTTGTTGACAAACTTTGCATGTGCGAATGTATCTTACAACACTTTTACTTGCACTAGGCCATGTATTAACTCTGTACAGCCGTTTCAAAGTGTGATATATTCCTAAGTGACCACCTAACGTCACATCATGCAACATTACCATAATATTCTTACGTAATGCTTTAGGTACAAGTATTTTTAGGTTAGGCTGATCCAAAACATTTTTATTTACGTCTACGTAAATAACATCATCCGTGACCACAGCTTTGTTTTCATAGCGCTTGACGAATTTGCGCATAGCCGCTGACTCAAACGCGACTTGCCCCTTCTCACCTTTTAGTGTTAGTAGCAAAGCATGAGTAAAGGGATCGGTTCGTGTAGCTTTTGCTATCTGCTCAATCGTTAACTGCTCTACATCAATTTGGTTGCACAAGCAGTCGTTGTTAAACAACAAATATGATTGTTGTGTTCGTTCGTCAATTGCGGGTAGGAGAATTGGATTACTAATCGGTCGGTAATCCTTTTCATCTTCCCTCATGCGAGATAAAATATCTGCGACTTGATTAGATTTTTCCAGAAACAAAACAAGTGTAGCGTCAAGCTGTGATAAATCAACCAACCAACGGGCCATACGGCCTACGGGATTACTGCATTTAGACAGGATTACCAAGGATTTACTATCAGTGTGACATAATATTTTTCCACCTTCCAAATACCTACGCCACTTTTTGAGTGAATAGCAAATCGCTAGGAGTTCCTTTTCACAGACTCCTAATCTAACTTCACCAGGTGTAAGGCGACGAGAAATCATGTCGATTGTCCTTAGCTTATTAGTTAAAGGGTCACGCTGACACAAAACCGAACCAATTGAGCCGAAGGACGCATCGGACCACATTTCCCATAGCAGACTGTAATCTGGACTCGCAAGAATCGGTGCGGTAAGTAACGAATTCTTGAGAGTTTGAAATGCATTTTCCTGTTTATATGTCCGAAAGAACTTGGTTCCTTGCCCTTTAGTACCAGCAAAAGATCGTTAATCTTATAATGGTAATAAGGAATGAAGCGTCTGAACCAATTTCCTAAGCCTAATAGCCTACGCAAGGATTTAATTGAAGTTGGGCGCGGCCATTGCTCTAAAACTTCCCTTTTTTTAATTTGTAGCCAAACGCCTTCAGTGGTTACCCTATAGCCAAGCAAATCTATCTCCTCAGCACAAAAGTTAGTCTTGTTAAGGTTAATATGCAAACCACCCTCTGACATTACCTTGAGACAACCTTCCAAGGCAGCGTAGTGTTCTTCCCATGTTACATTAATTGCACTAATGTCATCAAAAAAAACTTCTACGCCTTTTTCCCTTACAGGCTCAAATAATCTCGTCATGAAACCACAGAACGCAGCTGGGGCGTTTCTAAGTCCAAATTGAAGCCTAAAAGGCTTATAAGCACCAAATGGGGTCACGAACGCCGCACGCTCTCTAGCACGTTCTGTTAATTGCATGTGCCAATATGCATCCTTCGCGTCTATAGCTGAGAAAAATTTACAATCTTTTTCCCTAGACACAAGTTTATCTATGTTAGGTGTTGGAAAGGTTTGAAGCTTAGTGATTTTATTAATAGGGATCTAATTTACCACGAGACGTGTTTGGTTTCCCTTTCTAGGCACAATAAAAGCACTAGAGCTCCAAGTTACTTCTGTAGCCTCAATAACTCCTGACCGTAACATATTTTCAATATGCATACGCATTTGCATCTCTTTAAAATGAGATTGTGGGAACGGCTTTTGCGTTATTGGTGGATGATCCCCTGTATCAATGTCGAAAAAGCAGTAAATTTTTCCTACTCTTGAACTAAAAACATGACGATATTTTAGCAAAAGCTGGAAAAGCTCTTCTTTTTGCTCATCATTTAAAACTTTGCTCTCGTATGCTTTAGCTCGAATTTCATCCACCGTGGTGCAAAATTCGTCTATCACAAATTTGTCATCATCGACTGTCATATTCATGTTATCTAGACTGGCCCTACGTTTAAGTTTATAAATTTCGTTAGGTTTATCTAACCAATACCATGTGTTCTCAGTAAAATTTGGTTGCAAACCAGTTCTTGCTTGAAAATTAACACCTAAAATAACTGGTTGAATAGTGTTTGGCATTAAAATAAGAGGGAACGAGTGGGTTCTGCCTTGAATTTGGAACATAGCGTCAATGTAACCTGGGCACTCTACATAGCGCCGATCAGCTACACGAATTCTATAGATTTTCGGAACAAATTCAAAACCCATGTTCACTAAATCTTCTTTTAATGACAAATCTATATAACTAGTGTACTTCTACTATCGAAAATAGCTTCCGCACTTTCTTTTCTAAAGTTCAAAGTAAAATATGCACATGGTGCTGATTCTGGGCTTCTAGATCTATGTGTAGCGCCATTAGTGAACGGACGATTACGCGGAGGTAAACCTACACCAGGCGTCCGACTTTCGTCCGGCAGGCTTACTCGTTTTTTGGATTAAATTCCGCGGCACAAGGATTAAATTCACTACTGTTAACCTGCGCTGCTTGACCTGACTTATAGTAAGTTTTATTCGACTTATTTAAGTTATCCCCATCATAAGTTTGATCACTGTTTCTACCTTCACTACGACCATGCCATGCATTACGCTTTGCGCTGTGCCCTTGACCTTGACCTTGACTGACAGATGCGTTCGTTTGTTTTTCATGCTGGGCTCTCTTAGGACAAAATCGTTTCGACCAACCAAAATTACTGCACACAATACATGAATATTTTGCGTTAAACTTAGACATAGAAACACTTATTTTTACCATTTGACACGCTCTTACTCTTAGCGTTACCGCTACTGTTACTGTTAACAGGTTTCGTACAACTAACGATCTTTGCATTAAGATTTTCAAGAAAAACACCTTGCATCCTGAATTCAGACAAAGTTGCATATCTAGTTGGTACCATTTGTGACTGATAAGTAGTATTCAACGTTTCCAAAATAGCAGAAATAATTTCTTGCGTATCAAGTATCTCTCCAGAACATTCTACAATACGCATGCATTTCTCAAAATATTTGGTGAAGCTTTCGTTAGGCTGCATCTGCTGACTACGAATTTTATTCAAAGTGCTGTAGCCCTGTAAACGAACTTGAACGGTACTCAAAAACTTAGTTTTAAAATCTAACCAATTAACAAAAGGTCTTGCAGACAAAAACCAACGAGCCGCTTCACCAGACAACCAAGTTGGAACAGTTTTATGTACAAATTATAGTTAATCTATTTCTCTAATCTTAAGTAAATATTCCAGTTTCTCAATGAAAGCTACAGGAAAAATTTTGTCATAAGATCCGTTAAATTCTTCCACTGTAATGGCCTGAATTTTTGGCAAAGGAATTCCAAGATTTGTTGAATTTTTAGCGTTTGCATTCACATTCGCTTTTAAATTCAACTGATTACATGAATTATTACTGTTAACACTAGCTAAAACAAGGTTTTGCATTATGTCAAGCAACAAATTCATTTTCCTTTCCGTAGTATCAATAGGTTGAATAGAATTATCAATAAGGTTAGTCATATAAGTTGACGCATTTACTGGATTATTAATCCTAGTTTTAGGAATTGTACCTGTTAAAACTGGATCACTACTTAACCTTATTCTACCTGACCTGAATTTTGGGAGCTGCTCTAATGGAATTCGAACACTTTCACGCTCACCAAATTCGTTCATAAAATACACTGTTTCCACATTTTCAGTTTGCTGCGAAGTATGTACGAAAACTGGATTTTCTTGTCGTTCTTCGGAATTTCCAGGATCATGATGATCTTCATTACTGGAAGTAACACTGTTCGCACCGTTCGTTACGATGTGGCCATCAATTTCGCCTTGCACTTGTGTTGTTTACTGCGGATTTTCGCGAAATTGTTCTTCCAACTGTTGTCGTACACGTTCACGCAAATCTTCTTCATTTCTACGACGTTGAAGTATAGCTAAACGTTCTGCTGAGGTTAAAAATCACGACCCAAACTAGGTGAAAACATGTCACTAGGCGATTCAAACTCATTCTGAACATTTGTAGCCATAATCGGGATTCTTCCAATAACATTGGGATTTGACACTGGTTCAACAAGATTAGGATACTTCTAGTAGATCTAGACATTCACTTGTTGAAAAATAATTTTTAAAAGTTCACCGACCACTTCTGGTTTCCTAAAACACGATCGAGGGAGAATTTGGTAGGTTGCAAGACCTGATGTAGTGATGTTATTCAAAAGAAATGAATAAACACCAAGATAAAAGTTGGGCTAAAACGATGGAAAATAAAAACCAGCGAACACTGTTCCTCTCTAAATTTGGAAATTATTAACTCTTGCTAAGCTAGTAGAAAATAGAACACTAGGCTTATCAAAGCACAAGAAACTGAAGATGAACAAGCCTATGCAGTTTGAAGAAAAGTACAGTTCAGCCAGCATAGATGAAGAAAATATTTTTTAAAATCTCGATGGAAAATTGTAATAATGGTAAGCACAGTCAAACAAATTCTATAAATTTGTAGAAAAATAAGCACAGTTCCCTAGCACTACTAAACTTGCACGATGGAATAGCAAACGCAAGAGTATATTGCAAACACAGTTCAAAAATAAAATATTTAAACTTGTCACAGTAGGCTAGTAACTATTAGGCTTAAACTAGGCACAGTTCTTTTATGCTTACCAAGCTGAAGCTGAAGCTGTAGAACAGTAGGCCTGAAGTAGGCCCACCAGCTGATGATGTTCCAATTAGGGTCCAATTAGGCTTAGGCCGATGCACCACTTGCTACGGGGGCGATGCACCACATGCTATGGGTTATGAAGAAGGCAGTCCAAGTCCTCACCCAAATAACCAGACTCGTTAGGGTTCAAGTAGGTTTATTCAGGTCCACGCGGGCAGTACAGTGGTTCAGTAGCTCAGCAGGCTTAGAAGGCTTCAGCACCCCAGTAGAGGAGAGGAGAAAAGTGTTGCTGGGTTGGAGCCCAGAGGTGAACTGGCTAGCTAAAACCAGGAGTGTTGCTTAAGTACCAGCTCGTAATACCAGGATGTAACACAAGGTGTCCCCACAGCACTTCACCCTCTCACCCACACTACTATGGCTCCACCTACATACAGGTGTAATGTACAGACTACCATACAACCACAGTTATGACATCTGGATATGAACCATACTTAGCTCTGCCCAATTACATAATAAATGTGCACTAGCATTACTTAGCGTATAATATGAGCACACTAAGCATCTTAGGGTGTGACTAACATCTTAAGGTTACTCTACAATAGCTTAAGGGAGCACTGGGCTAAATATCACTGGCAACAGGGGTCCTAACATACCAAATTATGGCATGATAATTAATGCCGTACCACCGATCACTAAAATGAATAACTCAAAGTTTTTGAATTTGGACGAAGTTAGGTCCCCTATGATTTCTTTTTGTACCGGGAAGAGTAGTAATGGTCCCTGTTAAGGTTAAAATTACCCATCACCTATTTGGCAGCAGGAGGAGTGTGTCAACTGTTGATACCAAACACATCATTTTATCAAGGAGGAACCGTATTTAACGTTCTACCGATATCGGCCTGTGCCAGTGATAAGCGGCTGTATAGCTAATGAAGTCATTGAGTGTGAAACCACGAACCTAACCAGCAGTTTAGTGGGGAAGCCCAAGCCGGATCCTTAAGCACTTAGGTGATATAGGCACTTGATCTAGAAGCCCCGCTGGAAACCCTCCACCACCCAAACATGATTTTGCAATTTTAGCAATATTTACTAACCTTATTTAGTGCAGAGAAGTGCAAAATTCAATTTTCCCCTAACCTTAGTGGTTTAAACTTTTTTATTCTACGCGCAAGTTTTCTTAAAATTTATCCTGAGAGTCACCAATGGACAGCTTTTTATAAACGAATTTTAAATCCTATTTTAATCTCAATAAATTCTGATGCAAAAACTATGGAAATCTGCTTAATAACTAAGATTGTACAATTAGGATGAAGGATATCACTTCTTTAAATGGGTACCCAGAATGAACAAAACTGGACGCAATTTTGGTTTTGTAACATTTTTAACGTTTCCAGTATAACACGTTGATTGTTAGGAAGAGGTAAACTTTTTTGCCTCTAAGTGTCTATAAAATAGAATTTTGTAGGCTATATTTTAAAATGTTAACTGCTAAAACTATTCATAGGCAGAAAATGCTTACCAATCTTAAGAGAGTTTCATGTTATCTAGTGTTGGAGACCAATGATTTGTTTCTAGATGAAAAGTTGATTCACTGCTTAGTTACGCCATTGACAACAGCAGACGTTAATTTTGGACAACGCTTCAAACTTTACAAAGATTGTTGTATCTCAAATTTGTGTATGCCCGTATCATCCAACATTTGCAATGTCTGTAACCCTGTATGCGATTTCCAAAAATATTAGTTATTTACCTAGGCTAGACAAGTGTTTGCATGGATAATTTAACTAAACATCCTAGTTATGCACAAATTGTAGCAATCCTTTCCTAAGCCTATTGGCAAGTTAAAGAGTTCAGGTGTTGTTGTGTCGGGACAATTTTTGTGCAATGTCCATGTCACTGTTTTATAATTTTGAGTTGATTATTCGACATGAAATTTCTATAATTTCGCCGAAAATTTCTAGATAGCTGAGAACCTTTCCTGGCCCTCTAAACCCTAAGCTGCCGCTCACATGTACAACCCCTAGCCACAAGATACAATTTCTACTCTGGATTTACTGCAATTTAAATATGGCCATTACTTGTCAAATGGAAAAATTCATACACTCCTGAAGTTTAAAATCTAAATTTATCTTCATTCGTCCCATCTTCAGTGATTAAAAAAAACATGCGTCCGCTTCGTTACGAAGTAATCACACTTTTTTGGGCACTGTAAAATGTTTATAGCACCAAAAATCCAACCCCAATTTAAATTTGGATGCTATAAAATTACCATTACTGGGTCTTCGGCATGTTGTCCACTGTAAACTTCTAAAGAACCACAGAATTATTTTGGTTTTTTTATTGTATCATGCAAAAACTGTGCAAAAAATGCAATAACAACGTGAGTAAACCGTGCAATTAGCGTTTAGGTTAGATTTTAATTAGATTCTAACTTGCACACGATATTTAAATATTTTCATTGAACCAACAAATTAAAGTTGAAATTTGGTTGTGACACTTGATCCCACTTATTCCAAAGAAGTTTATATTAGCCTTAAAAAAAAGAACTTTACACCGCAACAATTAAGTTTAATTAACTACGAATTTTATTAATTTTTATTTTATTTTATTATTTTAATTTTTTTGCAGTTTCGTGTCTTTCTCCCCTAAAAATCGGGTCCATTTTTTCAGGTTACCTTCGAAAACGCCTTTTCACACAACCGCAAAAAAATAAAAACATGCGTTAAGCAACATTTTTATTAAAAATAATTATTGATGTTGCCTATACTATTAACGTGCTAATATTAGCATGCCTTTTTTTTCTTTTCCCTGGTAGGGTATACAATTTCGTATTTAAAAGAAAACAAATACAATCAACACGTTAAACATTCATTAACAAACAATTTAACAAATTTTAAGTTGATGCATTAACACTGTTCACCCCTATAAAGCTGTGAATATTGTCGCTCGGAATCGTTTGTTTAAAAATCCCGGCAGTCCTGGAGGCTGCCATCTTTGAGATCAGGCACACTATTTTTGCGACATTCGGGATCTTTTTCTCTGGCGTCCAGTTTCTAAAAGATAATATAGCAATCGGGTCATAATCTTTGCATGACGTAACACTATGAACATTAACAAATAAATTGCAACCTTCCAGCGTAGTTGATAACGCCTACTTATCTGAAAATAAGCAAAATAAAACAGGCAAGCACTTCATCGTCGTTTCCTTCAAAATCGAGAACACTTGATAGAACGAAGGTGTTGATGTCAACAATGGTAGCACGTGAGCGCAAGGCCGTTGCTTAGCAACATCGCTAAGCATGAGTTTATATACTTATAATCTGGATTGCACACGAATTTCTTGTAAATAGTTAGCAACTGCTATTTTAAGTGTGCGAATGAAACATAGTTATTTTGAATTGCATCATTATTTCTTGTCATTAATATGATGATCGTTGAAGAGAATTTAATTCAGTTTTAAATATATCCTAACGTTTTCAATAAATGCTTGACTTGAACAAGCGCTAATTTTTATCAGCATTAATTTTCTCAGGTAAAACCGAACCTTTGTCAGACCTTTTTCTTTTCTTCAATCTAATTTAATTAAAGATGTCACTTTTTTAAACTATACTTGATACTTTTTAAAGTATTTCTTGTTGAGACGCATTTGGGCTCAGCAGCCAGCTAATTTGATCGACCTTAGTCTCTGCATTTAGCACTGAACTTTGAGTCGTGACAGACGTGTGCATTAACGAGTATCATAATAACTCAAGTCACTATTTTAAATAAAAAATGTCGTCAACCCTTAAACTCACTGGCTGTTTGACTACCTCAATATAAATGCTGTTTGATTTATTAAAAATCCTAGATTTTGGGAAGAATCTCTCCGTACCAATGTTTACCGGGATCTAGGTGGAACGGAATTAGATTGTAAGTTTAATTGTAAGGTGTTACAGTTGTCCCTCGCCGCATTTAGGGCTGGGCAACTAATAAGTTAGAGCTTTTGAAAACCATTCCGTTTCCTTTAACCGGGATCGACTTATTAAGTGTAATATTGTGTATTTTCTTTTTTTTCCATATCTTTATTTTTGGGTCCTGAGCCTGTTCTACCATTCCCAAAGTACAAGTTTGCAGAAAACAAGTTTAAGAATACATCAGCATCATACGGAGCTGCTGCACTTTTGTTTCAGGGAGAGGGACATTCTGTAGTGACTCATCCTGCCTCAGCTCCTGCCAACGTTAATATTGGACGACCTGATGCTGGGACTGATGACCCAGCATCTTGATTCCCTTGAGCTGAGCTTGGATGACGATCTTAAGTGTGCCCAGCCTCTATTATTAAACTCACTCACTGTATTGTTATGTATTCTGAAATCACATCAATTGTTAAGCATGTGCATTGCCTAGACAACGAATTGTTAGTTTAGGTAATCACAATAATAATACACTCCAAGCCCTCATTCCACCCCAACATTCCATAATTAATCTTTGGCTTTTTAACTAGAAATTTATTGTTATTCCTCCCCAATTTTCCTAGTCCTCCACAATTCAGTCATCATGTCCCTTTTATTCATTTGTATTTATTCATCACATTAACAATTATTAAGAGCTTGTTTGGTTAAGTCATGGCAGGCGAAGCAATGTATAAAATCTTGCATTGAAACATCAAATATTGAACCCAACCAAATGTGTCTTATTAATGTGACATTAGTTTCGTATATTAAACCATCCCCACACTTTAGTATTGTCACGTTAGGGTCGCCCACTCCCCCAAACCTCTACATTGGCTCAACATTATTCCTTCACGAAAACTGCTACACTGACCAACCAAGCAACCGAAGCCATTCTTGCGTCAAGATTCCGCCTTCGTTCATAAAACTGCCAATTGGTGCTATGCCATTACTTTATAATAGGTCATTTGTTGAAATGTATCCCAAAGTTCGACAATATAAATAACTCACTCTTGGGTCAGTAAAATTAGTTCATAAAACTGCCACTTGGTGCTTTGTCATTGCTTTATAAAAGGGTCATTTGTTAAAATTTAACCCAATGATCGACCAAATGAATAACCCACTGTTGGTTCAGTAAAATTAGTTCATAAAACTGCTACTAGGTTCTGTATCATTGCTTTACAATTGGGTCATTTGTTAAAATTTAACCCAATGATCAAACAAATGAATAACCCACTGTTGGGTCAGTATAATTAGTTCATAAAACTGCCACTAGGTGCTTTGTCATTGCTTTATAAAAGGGGCATTTGTTAAAATTTAACCCAATGATCGACCAAATGAATAACCTACTGTTGGTTCACTAAAATTAGTTCATAAAACTACCACTAGATGCTGTGTCATTGCTTTATAATTGAGTAATTTGTTAAAATTTAACCCAATGTTCGACCAAATGAATAACCCACTGTTGGTTCAGTAAAATTAGTTCATAAAACTACCACTAGGTACTGTGTCATTGCTTTATAATTGGGTCATTTGTTAAAATTTAACCCAATTAGTATTAAAAACGCTTAAGCGTATACAATACGGATGTAAGCGTTAAAAACCTTAAAGCCCTAAAGGAACAGATATTAGAAAAAGACATGTAAGCCATCAGCGTCGCACTAATACGTGTAAATAAATCTCCAACGACCCAAAAAACAAGCTGGAGCTTCTTTTGCACGTATTAGTGCGACGCTGATGGCTTACATATCTGTTTCTAATATCTGTTCCTTTAGGGCTTTAAGTTTTTTAAGGCTTACATCCGTATTTTATACGCTTATGCGTTTTTTAATGCTAATATCCCTTATTTTTTTTTCTTGTGTTAGCAAAAATAACACAGAAAAGAACACTGTAATCACCTTAAAATAACTGTTATAAGAGCATCTTTTCCATGGCTAATTCGTTTTATAATGCTAAGAGTGACTTTTGCACCCAATTTCATGTTTTTAACTTGATCTATAAGAATTTGTTGCCCAAACCCCTGGGAGGCATCCCGGAAAGGTTCTGGGGCGGGAAGGGGGGGGGGGGGGGCACTGATCGCACTTTGGGTATTTCATTGGGGTCCATGGCTGGTGCGATATTTACTGTTAAGAAAGACTTGTGTACCAAATTTATGTTTTCTGCAAAATTTCTGCAAAAATTTGTTACTCCACTTAATGATTTCTGTCCAGTAATCTACAATAATAATTGCTCTGCCGATGCGAATACTTCAGTAACATCAAAATCGTGTTCAAAAGGCCCTGATCGGTGCTAATACCTACATTTTGAGCTGTACAAATTGAAAATCGGTTGTGTGGTTCGATCTCCAGGCGAGGACAAAGAGTCCCAACAGCAACAATAATGATTTCTGCCCAGTGCTCTGCAATAATAATTGCTCTGCCGACGAGAATACTGCAGTCACATCAAAATCGGGTTCAAAAGGCCCTGGTCGATGTTAATACCTACATTTTTAGCTACACAAATTAAAAATTGGTTCATTGGTTCGATCTCTAGGTGGGAGCAAAAGTTTTAGCCCATTTGGATTTCAGTGTCAAGAATATTGTAATTACGTTAAAATATCCTGTGAAAGGCCCTAGGCCTTATCCATACCTACGTTTTAAGCTATAGAACTTGAAAATCGGTTCTACGTTTCGATCTCCAGGTAAGGGCCAAGAGTCCCAACAGCAACATTAATGATTTCTGCCCAGTTCTCTGCAATAATTATTGCTCTGCCGACGAGTATACTGCAGTAACATCAAAATCGTGTTCAAAAGGCCCTGATCGGTGGTAATACCTACATTTTGAGCTGTACAAATTGAAAATTGGTTTATTGGTTCGATCTCTAGGTGAGAACAAAAGTTCTTACCCATTTGGCTTTCCTTGTCAAGAATAATGTAGTTACATTAAAACAGTATGCGAAAGCCCGTAGGCCTTGTCCATACCTACATTTTAAGCTACACAAATTGAAAATCGGTTCATTAGTTCGATCTCTAGGTGGGAGGAAGAGTTTTAGCCCATTTGGCTTTCCGTGTGAAGAATATTGTACTTGCGTTAAAATAGCCTGCGAAAGACCCTAGGCCTTGTCCAGACCTACGTTTTAAGCTGTAGAACTTGAAAATCGGTTCAGTGGTTCGATCTCCAGGTCAGAGCAAAGAGTCCCAACAACAACAACAACAACAACAACAACAACAACAACAACAACAACAAGAAATGACAATGCTGTGGACGCCGAACGGTTCAATTGTTGTCATTAAAATTTGTAATGCGGTGAAGTAGTTATGACATGACCCCAAATACCGAATTTCGTTGGTCTGATTAATTTTGGGCGAAACTATAGGAGTTCAAAGATTGACGTTTAACACGGAAGTTCATGCTGAGGCTTACATAAGGTAGCGGTCCTTGATGATCGACCAAATGAATAACACACTGCTGGTTCAGTAAAATTAGTTAATAAAACAGCCACTAGGTGCTGTGTCATTGCTTTATAAATGGGTCATTTATTAAAATTTAACCCAATGATCGACCAAATGAATAACCCACTGTTGGTTCAGTAAAATTAGTTCATAAAACTGCCACTAGCTGCTGTGTCGTTGCTTTATAATTGGGTCATTTGTTAAAATTTAACCCGATGATCGACCAAATGAATAACCCACTGGTGGTTCAGTAAAACTAGTTCATAAAACTGCAACTAGCTGGTGTGTCATTGCTTTATAATTGGGTCATTAGTTATAATTTAACCCAATGATCGACCAAATTAATAACCCATTGTTGGGTCAACAAAATTCGTTCATAAAACACTCACTAGGTGCTGTGTCATTGCTTTATAATTGGGTCATTTCTTATAATTTAACCCAATGATCGACCAAATGAATAACTCACTGTTGGGTCAAAAAAATTCATTCATAAAACACTCACTAGGTGCTGTGTCATTGCTTTATAATTGATCATCTGTTAAACTTTAACCCAACTATAGACCAAATGAATAAGTCACTGTTTAGTCAACAAAATTCGTTCATATTCTAAAACTGCCACTAGGAGCCGTGTCATTACTTTATAATTGGTTCATTTGTTAAAACTTTAACGCAATGATCGACCAAGTGAATTACCCACTGTTGGGTCAATAAAATTCGTTCACAAAACACTCACTAGGTGCTGTGTCATTTCTTTATAATTGGGTCATTTGTTAAAATTTAACCCAATGATCGACCAAATGAATAACCCACTGTTGGGTCACTCACTAGGTGCTATCTCATTGCTTTACAATTGGGTCATTTGTTATAATTTAACTCATTGATCGACCAAATGAATAACCCACTGTTGGGTCAACAAAATTCGTTCATAAAACACTTACTAGGTGCTCTAGGAAAACATCGTTCGTTACCTTACTGTGAAAGTAATCGTCTATTCCAGTATTTATGACTCTAATAGTCACTAGGTGCTGTGTCATTGCTTTATAATTGAGTAATTTGT
>JAHWFP010252278.1:0-16058 GCA_023313725.1 Lithobius niger | reverse complement strand
TATGGGATTTAACATGGGAAAAATCTCATTAGCTAGCTAGCTAGCTAAACAGTAACATAAAAACAACGTTATTGACGCATCTTTTTCTCTATGATTGGTGGACACTCATCCTTTAAATTTCAGTTTTTCTTAATCTCTGACCCTTCCCCTTACATTTTCCACAATTTGAAACATTTCTGTCGAATTGGGATTTATCCTCAACATGCCAAAATATGCTTTCAATTGCTTACAGTTAACAGACACATGTCTGCTAGTGAGCCGTTTTTTTATCATTAACAATCAATTTTAACAATCGGATGTCTACAATGGGATGATCTACTGTTACTTGGCGGCGACACACTAGCGTGTGTCTAGATAATAATACTGAAGGAGAAGGTGCGCTGTGATCTTTTCAGTTTACGTCAAGCATGGTGGTCATTTGGCGGAAATAAAACAAAATTTCGATAATACGATAATAACGATAATAATTTTGAACTGGGTTAGACAGAAGACGGGCTCACAAGCGCCAACGTCTAAAAAGCGTTTTCAATCAAGTATGGAAACAAACCCTTTAATATAAGTCTATACGTCTTGCAGCTAGCGTTTGCAAATTGGCATTGTTGCATAATAACAATGTTTAGAACAATGTAAAACAATCAATCTGGCCGTTTAGAGCTCCCTAATACCTGAACCACTTGACCAATTAGAAAAGGACATGGAAAAGGCACATCTACAAAGTAATACCTTGTAAAATAAGCTCAGAACCAGCTTTATAGGACAAAATAGTTTGATATGTAGACAGCGTAGCACGTGTGGTGGACTTTTCGTTCCCAGACTTTCAGTCACAATTTTATAAAAGAAAATTTCAACTGTACGTTAATTAAAAGTCTTTAGGAAAATTATTAGCAAGCTAAGTAAACATCGCAATGGAAATGTTTCGTCTGAATTTAATGTGTACTGAGTATCGTGAAAGTCCACGTTTTCACAATTTATTATAAGAAAGCGCTTAAAAGGACATTCCTCCAAGCGCCATTTTTCTTGGTCCACCACATCAACTATGGCCCCAAAGGTCTATTTCCTTACCGTTCGTCAATCCCTTTGAAAAAAATCCGTTTTAAAATGTGGCGTCTAGGAGATTTTCTGTTGAATAATAATTAAATATATTTACTACATCCCGCAGTATATCATCCTTTGCGCGCTTACAATTACCATGAGGTTTCATCTCTGTGTGTGCATGTACTAATTTTCTAATAATTACCATAATATCAAAAATCTAAAAGACTAAAGCGGTAGAAATTAAAATTAATTATTCCAATAGATCGCCGAATCAAAATTATAAAACACTAGCCTAGAAAATTATAAATTGTGATTTTAAAATACGAGAATCATTCCGGTTTGTGACGACACGATTAATGCGTTCTTGCTGGTTCGTCTATTATGCGCAATACCAATTGAGACAATACCTACGTTCTTCGCTGCGAGGAACGCAGCTATACTCTCTCAGTTGACCTTTCCGATGCTATATGCGCGGATGGCGATCGGCGCGTGGCTGTTATAAGGCAGGCGGAATGTTATAAGGCAGGCCGGTTGTCCCTTTAATCTTATTCTTTTTAATCTTTCAATTAATGACTTTCTTGCAAAACATATTATCGTAAATTACACGTGCAAATTTAAAAAAATAAATTTTAGCTTACACTTCAGATATAACCAAAATTCCCAGCTTAAAATGGTAGGCGAAGCAAGTAGGGGTCAGCAGGTTGCTTGCGAGCCGAGGAGGCTTACTTTCTTGACCGTGGACTTGGAGTTCAGGACATTTATCGTTACTCCACGAAGCACGACCCCCCCCCCCCCTCCAGTGGAGTGTGGGATAGGCCGAGTGGGATTGTTCGTATACTTCGGCAGTGAGTTTCCGGCAGTTGTTACTGGGGAAGCTTTAGGATGTTTATCATTTCCGCGCGAAGTCTGCCCCCCCCCCCCCCTCCACAGTTTTTATTGCGTGTCGCCAGAGGGAACACTGCCAGATGGACGCTCAGTGTACATTTCATTCCGGTAGCGTGCATTTTTGGGGGACCAGCAGTCCGGAGACAAATAGCCCGGGGTACGAAAAGTCAAAAGTATGGGACGAAAAGTCTCGGGACAAACTATCCGGGGAGAGAAAATAATCCTACCTTCGTGTCAACAACAAGAACAAGTCAAAAACGAACTTCATGCTTTCAGCTTGTTGACCAAGTCCAACAATTAAGCTACATACCAGATTTAAACGAAAAATATTCACAGACGGCGGTGATTTTTTAAGTGTCAACATTTCGGCTTTAACGCGGGAGGTAAGAGGTTGTGGTCAGCCCTTACAGTAATGGCCGCCTTGACTAATTAAAGAAAAGGGCAATGACGTGCCAAGTTGTTCGCTTAACGGGTTAACCTTGGCGGCCTTTTCTTGGCGAAATGACATCACTATACTTTTTAAGGCCGACTCTGTATTGGACTTGGCGATGTCATTTGCTATTTGTGGTCATTTTGTACGATTTCACTGGTTTCGCATCATTGGTTGTGTTGACGTTGCAGTATATGTTACATTTATTTCAAGTCTACACAATTAACAGAATATTTCGATGTCATTCATGTTTAGCCTATGCGATTGTTGGGTGTTGTGATTTACGGTTTTTTCTTCGTGTGTGTTGGCTGTGATTGGCTGTTGTTCAGGTGCAGCTTGCGTTGCTGATTGGAGTGCCATTTTGTTTGCTCTAGACAGGGAATATTAAAAGTATATGTTTACTCTTTGTATTCGCTGTACTAAAAGTGGCATACGTTTTTGTTTATGAGGGAAAATCTAAGTAATTAAAGTAATTAATTGTTTTCAGTTGTGCCCTGTGATGTACGTTTGGTCTGGGTGAACTGTGTCAGGTTTATTACGTTTTTAAAGATGGATGCAGGGAAGTGGGTTGGGGTAAATTACATCGGGTTCGCGACAATTCCGTCCCACGACAATTCGGTCCCAAAAACATAATACCGCATACGACAATTCGGTCCCAAGTCAAAAAATCGTCCCAAGTTAAAATTTGAGCAACAACTATTACAACTATGACTTAAAAAAAATGAGAATCCTACGTTGAGTGCAATGCCGGTTTCTACTTCTGTTTATGACTTGAAATTTTATTTTTAACAAATTCATGCTCATTACGCCTCTAGGTACTAAGGACAGCTTATAAAACCGAGTTCCCCCTAAAAAAAATGTATGCAGTAGGGCCGGCAGTGGGGTGGTTAAGTGGTTTAAAGGAAATGTGATGTATTTTCAGGTGCCGGAATTATGCTAAGAACACTTGTGCTTCAAAGGGGACGGGGGTCCAAAATTATTAGAAAAAAGGGTTAGGTAATTTGTGAATGCTCCCCAATCCTTGCTGCAATTTCAAAACTTGGGGTCTACACGTTTCGGAGGAAGTTCTCCCTTTGCTTCTGAGCGATGGCCAAGGCAACGCTTTACTGAGCTTGGTCCGTTTGAATGGCTTTGATGGCTTTCCACACAGTTGGATGACTACGGCTAATCAAATATTCTGTTCCAGCTCTCCGCAGCATTGGTTGTTCGACTGGTATCTGCCATTGTTGCGTCGTTTTATAGCACTACTTGGAGCTCAACTAATTTGCATTTATTTACATAAACCCACTTAAAAACCCGGGCGAGTTACTTTTTGTTTGCGGGACCGAATTTTCGTAGGGTTATTTTTTATACGGGACCGAACTGTCGCACTATCTGTAATTTTAGGCCCGAATTGTCCGGGACCGAGTCGTCCGAGACAGAAATTGTCATGGACCCATTAATTATATCAAGCTAACTGGGAATTTTCAGATTCGGTGTGGTGTAAAACGATACATTCGGTCGTAGCGGCGTAGCTACCGGCCTCCAGCCTCATGGGGGCCCCCCCGAAAGAAAAAAAAATTATTTAGATTTTAAAAAGGTTATTTTTAGTACACTAGTTATTTAATTTGATATAAACTGTATTTTAAAAATTGAGTTTCGGACCTCCCAGTCCGTCCATCCCACCTATCATTAAAAAAATATGATGGCCCATAAAAAACGCACGAGCTGGAAAATTTCTCTCAAGTCCAAACTTTTTTCCAAATTATTTTTCAAAAAACGTGAAAATGGGAACCACTTAAGTGAAGTACGAAAAAGTGGTCCCTATTTTCACTATAACAAAAACAAAAATAAAAAAAATTAGAAAAAGTATGAACTTAGAAAATTTTCAGCTCGTGTGTTATTTATGGGCCATTCTGTTCATTCAGGAGGGGCCAAAGGGCTAATTTGCCACCGCCCCCCCCCCACCTAACGTAGCTACGCCACTGTTCAGTCCCCACATTGTAAAATAATTTTGGTTGTATTTTAATTGTGGTGGATTTGTTGTATTTTGATAACGTTCTGGTGGTGAGTTTTAGTTCACTCATCATTGCCCAGTTTACCGTTACGACAGCCACACTTTTATTAGTTCCATACCTCTTATTTTGGCACTGCCGTCGTTTTTAAAATTTTTTTTATTTTTGTCACCATGCGAGCCACATTAGGCCTATGCAAAGAATACAATTAGAGGTAACAGGACTACCAAATACATAAAATATATCTCTTTGTCCCATTGCTTTTAGCTTTTTCTTTATACAGGGTGGTAAGTCCAACTTTTCTCCTTAGCATCTCTCAGAACCGGGAGAGGACAGAAATCTTCCCGTTTCATTGGCTTTGATTACTGTCCACTCCTAGTTCTGAGGGGTGCTAACTAGAAAAGTTGGTATTAGAAAATTGTGGGGCGTCAGTTTTTTTGTGGTCCACCCTGTTTATAATCTATTTTGAATTATATTCCTTCCTGATATTTGAAGCTTACAGAGGTGTAAAAACTGAAGCGACTTCGTTCGTATTGCAACAAGTCTCAATAGTCGCAGCATCATCGCTGGTAATCACACGTCCTATCTCACAACCGCATACCGCGGCAACAACAACAGATGCCGCCGACAATACTAACAATGGTTAAACTACAACGATATTTTTTTTTATATTTACGCACCCGCTCACACCATTTGGTTGTTCGTTGTTGAACTTGGCGAGCGACACCCTAGCGTTAGTCCTGAAAGGAGAAGGCAGGTAAACACATGTAGCAACGGAGCAGCCGCTTTTACTCAGTCCTTCCAGTATGACGAAACACGTCAAAAACAGACAGTCATCGCGTCAGCATGGTCGATATCTTGGTCACATATTATTTGTTGTCACACAGAACTAGCCAGCTGTTTCGCGCTCATGTGGCATATGTCAAAGATCCTGGGTTTTCAGCTTGGATTTCTCCAGCTAAATTGTCCCTCTTGTTGTTGTCTACTCTATGTGTAAAGGTTCGGAACTCAGAAAAGTGAAAAAAAAAAGAGAAAAATGGATACCGCGGCACCAACAGCCGCTGCTGACAATGGTAACACCTGAAATCATAAAAAGCAAGCAGCATCCGTACACAAAGTTTCATTGTCGAAAGAAATCGGGTTATCTGCCCTTCTACATAGAGTAGGCGTTATACAGTTCTGTCACGCTAGGTAACGGGATTATGGGGGAGGGGGTCTCCCATTTTGTAATGCTGCGTAGTTAGTGGAGCGCATAGTTCTCCTGGTGTTTGTGAGGGCCGACGATAATTCGGTTCCAAAATTGCAAATAGTGCGACAATTTGGCCCCATACAAAAAAAAATCCTTTACGAAAATTCGGTCCCACAAAATCTTTAAAAATTAATTCGCCAGAGTAGCTAAAGTAGACTTGCGCACACAAATGCAAATAAGTTGAACTCCTACACGAAGTAATACAAAATCGGTTATCAGCCCCTGTGCAATCAGAACTGAAGGGGAGGGGGAGGTGGAGGGACGAAGGCTTACTTCGCGTGGGAACGATAAACGTCCTATAGAGCAGGGCATTTTTTTTAGGAAATGTAACTGGAGGACCACTTTCACAAAAGGGCACCACTTTAATATATAAAAAGCACCATTATGTTAATGGCTCAACTATTAACATAATAAAAAAAATCAAACTATGTGCAGTGGTGTAAGTATGGGGTTTTGTAGTGAGGGGGTAACACTAGTCATTTAGCCAATTGTGTGTAGGTAGAAACCAATAACAGCTAGGGGTTCTGGGGGAGCGCTGTGAGCTTCCCCAGCGGGGTCCGAGACAAAGCCCCGTAAGCTGACGCATTTTTGCTATTTTCCAGCTTTTGAAAACATTTTTACAGAATCAGTTTTGCTGACTGCATTACACGCATAAAAAATACTTTGTAATGTAAGTCTTTCAGTTTTTCACACTACATACCTATTTTTTTATAAATAAAATATGTCTTCAGGATAGTCAAGATTTTTTTCAGCTACGCAAAAAGTGACAATTTACCGAAATCGAATAAGCCTTCAAAACCAGAAAAATAAAACCTCAACGTGCCCTTTTACAAAGTTGCCTCTGCCCTCTCGGTGGTCTGTGCACGCTACTGGATTGTACCTACCGTGAAGATTCGCTGTGAACTGGATTGAATCTGAATTCATTATCCATATCTCCAAAATTTGTAGTTAGCAAAAAAAAAAAAAACATTCTCATGAAAGTATTAATGTATTAAACTTTAGGGTGGACCTTCAGTGGGTCCAATTGAGTTTAACTGGAGGTCCATGCACCTTAGGCGGCAGCAGGTCCATTTGGGCCTCCAGTTAGCACGTAAAAAAATGCCCTGCTATAGAGCCTCCTCAATCAGAACTGGCCGGAAACACGAAGAACGCAGAACAAACTTTGGGTGAGCACGTATTTCATTTTAATCTTACTTGATGTGGAGGATCGAGAAAAATGGCGCTGGGAGGTATATCCCTTTAACTCCTAGATGCAGCACCGTAGAGTCTTCGAGCAATATAAAGAAAATCAGCCTATCGGATGGCGAAGAATCTGGAACGTGGATGCTGTATTTAGAATAAGGGCAACGCTATCGAAATGGTCACAGAACTTGGGGCCATAGTTGGTCCCCAGTTTTTAACTAGGATCTTTATCTTTATTTTTTTTAACTTCGGAAATTTTTCAACTGGGGACCAAATCGTCGTTCGTAGGTGGCCTTTTTTTTTGGCTGGACCAGACAGAGTTTTCAGAACCGAATTGTCACGTGACCGAATTGTCTCGCACCGGAAATAGGTTCCGGCTTTCCACTAGCTACTTTACAATTTCTTCGGAGTATAGGTTGATTGACATCCAAAACAGAAAAAATACAAAAACCCCACACATAAAAAAAAAAACAGTTAAACAAAAACTAATCATATAACGTAAAAGTAACAAGGTTTAGAGTTAGGTTTAGAGGTTTAGAGTTTAGAGTTTTTTCAACTCTAATTGATTAAAAAAAAAAAAGAAATACCGCCCAACGTGGGGCTCGAACCCACGACCCCGAGATTAAGAGTCTCGTGCTCTACCGACTGAGCTAGCCGGGCAGATATTACGTCGTTCCCAACACGTTTATTTAAGGAATGTCACAATGACATTGCCTTGTTGCCTTCTGTTATTTGTATGTGTTTTGCAAATAAACATTTCTATAGTTGCGAATGATCCTATACAAGCTGATCAACGAGTGAAACAGCAAACCGGTCATGCGTTCCGATTTAAAAGAGAATGGCCATTCCCGCCAAATTCATTGAAGCGTTCCCGCCAAACTCACCAACTTCCCATCCCTCCCGGCAGGGACGTAGAGACTTGGCTTCCGGCACCCTTCTTTCACCACTTTGCAGCCCCCCCCCTCTCCCCACCCCCCAACATAATTCCGTACGAGTCGACACATCGGTGAGGCAATTAAAAAATAAATAAAATGAAAATAAATAACACAATTGGAAATTAGGTAAACCTAAAATTAATGTGCATCAGGTTTCCCACCAACCTGGAAAACCTTGAAAAATCAGGGAATTTAAACTACATTTGAAACTCAGGGAAGTTTCAGATTACTGACAAAAGACCTAGTAAACTCAGGAAAAAAAAAGCCAGAATTTTAGGCCCAGTCCTAAATGCATTAAACACATTAAGACATTGCGGTAAAATAAAATTTATTCGTGAAATTCTGTGTTTATCCACCGTAAGTTTATTAAATCAGACCCTAAATACAAGTAAAACTGGTAAAATGGGTGCGAAAACGCCCTTCCTAAACTTTCAGTTAATATCGTGGAAATTAACCTAAACACTCTGGAAAACCCGGAAAACTCAGGGAAATTACTTCACTATTTTGGCGGGCACCCTGTGGTGTAGGCCTATACTTCAAACTACAAACCTATACACGAAACATTTCGGACTTTGTTGAAAAATTTCTCAAAAACAACGGAGATATTTTAAACCAGCAAATTATGACGTTCACACGGGCGACTAAGGTTAAATCTTGCAGTAAATGCTAATCCTGGTCGGAGGCCAATGTTTGAGACAAAATTATCAACTTCAGTGCTCAGGCAGGCTATTCCGATAACGTTCAAATAGAGAGAGAGCTTCCATACTATCAGGTGCAAGGAACCAGCAACATGAGTGCTGGCACTTATTTAAATAATAAAAAAAAGCCAGCCAACTCATTGGTTCAGCGAAAGGATCTAGAGATCAGGTTAGTCATAAAGAAAACATGCGTGAAATCATCACGTGTGGTGACGAAGTGTTGTTGGCAAACTATTGACTATTGCGATAAGTTTTTATAGTTAGGAATTATATACCGCGTGGGGGGGAGGAAGAGAAAATTGGGAAAGGTCATGGACTTTTTGGACCTCTCGGGATGGGGGAGGGGAAGGACCAGAATACTTTAGGACCTTGGGTGGGGGCGGGCGTTTTTTAAGGTCTTGTGAGTGGGGAGGGGGTTAGAATATTTGAATGTCACATTTTCAATTCCTCCGCTCAATCTCCAACTGGTCCCTTACTAATAATATTTCTTCCTTGAGAATTAGTAACTTTAATCAGCTAATTTTCACCTTCAGTCATTTTCATCCCCCGCCCCACCTACTTTTCGTTTTCGTCAGATCCGATATTCCAGCTAGAAGTTGCCGATATTCCAGCTCGATGAATTACAAGTTAAAGAAATCACGGAAAACAAAACGATGGGTTCTGTATATGTGGAAGTCCGCACGTTTAGAGCAGTTTTTAGGGTGCATACGTGCGTGTCCAATTGCTCTTTCTGGTGAGATAACAGAAAAAAACAAAAAAAAAACCGCAGGAAAAACAAAATCAAATGGTGGAGGGATGTGTGTAACGATCCGATAAATAACATTGACGCGTCCAGTTATGCTGTATCACATCAAAAACCAAAACTGGTAAAAGTGACCGCCAATTTTCCGAATGGTTCGGCCCTTCAGAGGAGTGATATCAACACGCCAAAACATTCGCCAAGTTAATCGCACCGACTAATACTTCGAAGGTTATATAAAAACTAGAACATCGCTACTTTCGGTAGCAAATGTTCAAGTTTTCATTTAACGTCCAAGGTATTATTCGGTGCCATTAACTTGGCGAATGTTTTGTTGTGTTGATATCACTCCTCTGAAAGGCCGAACCATTCGGAACTTGGCGGTCCCTTTTACCAGTTATGGTTTTTGATATGATATCACTTCTTTTTCTTTTTTTTTTAAATTGTGGACTCAACTCAACCAGCCTGATGTCAACAAGAGCCTTTAAGTGGCCATTTCTCCTATATTTTAATTTCATAACAGTCCGTTGAGAGGCCGAACCATTCTCAACTTGGTGGCTGTTTTAGCAGTTTTTGGATTTTTTTTACATTTGTTTTTATTTTTTTTGTGTGATTTGGACGTATAGACAAAATTTCTTTGGCAACGTTGTTTAGACTTTGTGACGACGCACTAGCGTGTGTCTAGATACGTACGTCAGGATACACGTTGTTATTGTCCGAACTTTGGTCGTCAAATCATAGACGATGCCAACAACGCTAACAATGGTTATAACAATACTTTCATACTTACGCGCCCTCTCACGCCATTCTCGTTACACCCCCAGCTGTAAACCAGGACAGGTATGCAGTTCGCATTGCACTGCAGCCATTAGTCCAATTTCAAAGCTGGAAGCCTTCCCGTTACCTCGGTATCGATGAATAATCACCCTATGGGGATGAGTGGACTAGAATTAGTAGCTAAAAACTAGAAACTAGAAACTAGAAACACATTTGCAACGTTATTGAGGGCCATATTTTGTATTGAAAGCCACTTAACTGACACTCCTACAAGAGTTAGTTTTCGTCAGGTGGGCCATTGCGCTCCATTTTCCCACAATTTAAGCTTTTGTACCGCATTATTATTTTTCCCGAAGAATGTACCTGAAATGTGCTAAAACTGTGTTTCAGGATATATACGACACTTACTCTATAGCGTCGCGCTACAATGGTTTACGTCTTCGACAATTGAATTGATGTGACGTTTGTTGCCTAATTTGGCGCAACACACTAGGGTGTTTCTAGATTTGTAATGTATGGAAGTATAGCCAGGTACGGAACTAGCCTAAGTTAATAAAGAAGAAATCACAAGGTAAAGGGTAAAGGAAGCAAGCAGTCTGCATTAAAGACTGGCCTTATGAGGATACACAATACACTAGTCTGAGAAAGAAAGAAAAGACAACTGCTCCGACTGGGACTCAAACCCAGGACTTACCGTTTTGGCTAGTAAACGGGAAGTCCTGGGTTCGAGTCCCAGTCGGGGCAGTTGTCTTTTCTTTCTTTCTCAGATTAGTGTATCGTGTATCCTCACAAGGCCAGTCTTTAATGCAGACTGCTTGCTTCATTTAGCCTACGTTAACCCCCGCGATAGTCTAGCGAGCTACCGGAGTTTGAGCACCACACTTTAGGCCAGGGATGGACAAACTTTTTAAGCCTGCGGGCTACACCTCAAAAAAGTAATGGTGATAAGGGACGAGCCCTTAAATGGCGACACCAAAACAGATGGTAGTATTTTTTTTAATTAACAGTCACGTATATATATATATATATATATACACGTCGTCAATATATACTTGACTTTTTTTAGTTGTTTAATTCGTTCGTTTGTAAATGGAAGAATTTAATTTTTACACGGAGTTTTGTTTGAGACTCACCCTGCAGATGCGACATATTTTAAGCCTGGACGACACAACGCGACCCGGTAGCGACAGTATTTTTTTAGACTGTGGCAGGCCAGATTTAGGGGGTCGGAGGGGCGCATGTGGACCACGGGCCGGGGGTTGCCAAGCCTGCTTTAGGCGGACGGGTGGCGACGTATCCTATGCCACGGCACACGCAGGCATACACGTTATTAATCCTTGTTTCGAACACAAACGTTCCGTATTAACGATTTGTCGCCATACACCCTTAACATTAACTGATTGCCTATTTTCATGGGTGAAGCCCCGTCGTGTGTCGTATTATTGCACAGGTTGAGACACACGCTGGGAAACATCCGGAAAAGAGCTATTTGAGGATTCAACATGAGTGTGTAAAGTGTATGCCGTGGTCTTCAGGACCGCCAAATAGTGACGGAGGCCTATATAGGGCCAAATATACGCCTATATCCGTCATACGTGCTTTTTTTTACCTTTAGGTTAAGGCCAATTGAAAATAAGCCATCAATGAACAAACATACACTAGAAATAACGTAGTCAAGTGAATGATCTTTATTCACTTACACTCCTTTTGCGGGACTTGAACCGGACTCGAACTCGCAAATCAGTGCGTCAGAGTCACTGTGTCCGTACCTCCGTTACCGTATATGGTTACTCGTCTTCTGGGTATAACTCACTGTGTATACCCGTTATTAAGGTCACAGCCGTAACCAGGACTCCATTCGACCGAAAATGCTCGGTCATATATGATGGGCAGTGGAGGGGAATACAAATCAATATACATCGTTTATAGAATGTTCAAGGAAGGGGAAACGAACGAATAAACACGAATCGCTGTTGCGGTGATTCGTGTTAATTGATGGGTTAGGGTATAGGTAGAGGTCCCATTGCCTTAGCTCAAATTTTACCAGGAAGGGTACAAATTTTTCCAAGGAACGGATGAATAAATGAATGAATGAATCCTTTATTGTGAACATTTATACAATATGTCATGGTAGGGATAGTTAATATCCGCTGATGGGTAACAACTATATTAATTAAAGAGCAAAAAAAAAAGCAGACCAAAGCCATTGTCATGTTAACACAAGTATTTCATGCATTTACCAAGATCAACACCTTTCAGCTTGTTCTTAAAAGGAACAAGTGTTGGAGCTTGAGCGACATCATCCAGGAGTGCGTTCCAAGGTTGTGCACTACACGGTAACGATAAAAACAAAAAAATTCGGCAGTTCCTCTTTATGGGTTTAACTATACCAGTTTAAAACTGTGGCCTCGCGTTTGGTTAGCTACACTTAAAGAGAAAAAGCGACTACTAGATACACTAGCCAGTCCGCGAAGGATTGAATATGTCATACCGAAGCCTAATTTAAGTCTCTAGCTGGTTTCTCGAGTGATTCTAAATTTAGGACCCTCAAACGCTCTGGATGAGTTTTACTTCTCAAGCTAGGTATTTTGTGAAAGTATACGTTGGACGGACTCGGTGAGGTTAATATGCTTTTTTACCAGGTGGGGTGACCAAACTGGGCTGGCGTATTCCAAAATTGGTCTCACAAATACTTTAAATGCCCAAACGAGAGTATACCTGTTCACAGAATAACAGGTTACAGAATCTATAGCGCTGTCTACCACTATTTAGTTCTATGTGTAGCACTTGATTTCAACAAGTGAAGGAATGTGCAAAGAAATATCTTTTTACACAACAAACAAGCCACGTGCCTCCTTTTAATTATCGAATGTAAAGTTGGCGCGTCCACGTGCACCAGAGAGCTAGCGGCCAAGGTTAACGATGTCACCGTCACTAGACGGCGCCCACCTATTGGTTCAAAATCTGCGTTTCAAAACGGTCGATATACTATAAAAAAAAAAGAACCCGTGATGTCGTTAGGCTTAACTTCACCACTTGCTGCCTGGTGCACGTAGGCGCACCAACTTTAATAATTAAGGATGCACGTGGCTTGTTTGTTGTTTAAAAAAAAACCATATTTGTGTGTTCCTTCGCCTGTTGAAAGTAAGGGCTTGCCAGAACTAGATAGTGCCAAATGGCCGTAGAGGCTGCAGCTTCATGTCATTCGGTGGCAATCCCCCTTTAAATGCGCCTTTTCGCCTTTTGAACTCCTATAGATGCAGCAACGTGGCAGGATCTTCGAGCAATGTAAAGAAAATAGTGGTAAATTAAAATATGAAACAACACTATTCGCAGCAGCGCCGCGATGTTCATAACTGAAACGAGATCACGTGACCCACATTAGCCTATTGGATGACGGAGAATCTGGAACGTGAATGCTGTGTTTAGGCCCGTATTCTGAACGCTGACTAAAACTCGTACTTGACTTGAAATGACGTCACACCTATTTAGTGCCATTCACCACTCCAGAACTTCATTCGGATACATTTCGAAGAAATCGGGTGGTGAATGGTGGTTAATAGGTGTGACGTCATTTGACTTGAAATGACGTCACACCTATTAAGTGCCATTCACCACGGGATTTCTTCCAAATGTATCCAAAAGAAGTTCTGGTGGTGAATGGCACTAAATAGGTGTGACGTCATTTCAAGTCAAGTATAAGAGTTTTAGTCAGCGTTCAGAATACGGGCCTTAGAATATGGGCACCACTATTGACATGACGTACAGGCGCCTTTAAGGGGTTAAACTGTTTGCCAACACTTCAAGTTCGTTGCCTACCTTTTAAGACTTTTCGCAACAACAAAATTTACCTCACGCAACACACCCATCACAACAAATTTCAAGGCGCCATAAAACGACTCTTAAAGTTCATAGAACCCTTCTTGAGTGTGTGTGTGTGTGTCGAGTTTTGCCGTAGTGTTTAATCGCCGCCCTGTCTCTTTACCTGCCCGCCCGACGGGACGATAATAATAATTGATAAGTTTTTAAGTCAAGTGTTAAAATGCCGCTTTAAACGAAAACAGCCTGCCGCTTTAAGGACGGGGAAAAAGAAAAATAAATAAAGGAGAGAAAAAAATAACAAAGTATACTTTCCCGTCGTAAACATGATAAGTTATCTTTTTCCTTCTCAATTCGATTGAACAAGTTTACGATGATATCATAAGCATAAACTGGTTCTAGGTCAAATTTACTGATAGCAGTATCGAGACGCCGTATACTGGAAACGTTTGGAAAGTTTTTCCTTTTTTTTCCTTTTTTTATTTTAACTTCGGCTCCCTTTAATAGAAAATACGATGATTTTTACTTGCGTATTGCACAAGTCACAAAATATCTGCACTTTCAAACGAAAACAAATCATGCCAGTGACAGACACGATGAAGCAACTTCGTGAGATGTGCAATGATTTTTATTTTCTTAGTTGCAGTTTTATTAACCGTTTACTTACTACATCGTTACGTTTAGTGCCACGTAAAACTTATTAGTGCCACGCTATGGGTCGTGGCAGTAATAAGTTTAACACCTGTTGGATTGTGCCACGTGCAATTAGGGTCCACGACAATTCGGTCCCAAATTTACAGACAGGGTGATAATTCGGTTCGAAAATTACAGATAGTGCGACAATCGGTCCCAAAATTACAGATAGTTCGACAATTCGGTCCGAAAATTACAGGTAGTGCGACAGTTTGGTCCAAATATTACAGATACTGCGACAATTATTCAGTCCCAAAATTACAGATAAGGCCACAATTCGGTTCCAGACATTACAAATAGTGCAACAATTCAGTCCCAAAATTACAGAAAAGTGCGACAATTCAGACCCAAAATAGCGCCACAATTCGGGGTCCCTCGCAGGTCTCCATACAAAAATTCGGTCCAAAAAAAAAAACAGAAAGAAAAAACAGAGCGGCTAAGTAGATATATGCAAAACGTTAGGCTCCATGAAGTATGATAAAATCTGTTTTCAGCCTCAGCTCAGTCAGACATGTGGGAGGGGGAAACGATGAACAAACTAAAGCTTCTTCAATCAGAACTGTCGGAAATTCACTGCCGGAAAATCTGCAGAGTGAACCTCTAGATCTGAACCTCTAGGTCTGAATTTCATCTGTATTCAATAAAAATATCCGTACATCAATATTTACCAATTTTTTTTTACGATTAAGATGATATAACTTGGGCCATACTGTCGTAGTTAGCCTTCAATGTTTAACCAGTCATAGTTTGTTTTTTATAACCTTGGACATTATTTTGTAAACTTGGGACCAAATTGTCATACGGTAGGTGTTTTTTTTTTCCATTTGGGCCGAATTGTTAGGGAGAGAGTTTTCAGGACCGAATTGTCACTGGACCGATTTGTCGGGTACCCTTAATTATAGCCTACGATTATTCACAAGCAAATGTATTTTTTTTTTACTAGACTAGGTCAAATATGCAAAGCAAAAATCACGGAGTGGTCAGAACGTCACAGTCGAACCCGTGGCGACCTCTGGTTGCGATTTGCCGATTTAGTAGCAACATCCCTAGCATGCTTATGTAGGAGATGCCTGCTGTCCCAAACCTCGTTTACAATAAAAGGCCTTTTCAAGCACTTCCAAATACGAAAGGTACTACGGTTGAAGCGTCATTTTCGAGATGTCATCTTCGGTAATGTGGTGGACAAGTTCTTGGTAGTCCATGAGTAATCCGCAGTTTTCTGTGTGGCGATTTTGGCACCTGGACTAATGGTGGGATAACTTCCTTCCTGACGCGGGTTGGGGGAAAACGAAAGAATTGGGAGGAATTTATAGAAATAACCCAATTTCATTCGATGATGTTAAAGGTGCCGGTTCACATTTCGATAGCGTTGCCCATATTCTAAACACAGCATCCACGTTCCAGATTCTCCCGTCATCCAATAGGCTGATGTGCGTCACGTGATCTCGTTTTAATGATGAATTTGCGGCGCTGCTGCGAAGTGTTGTTCTTTACCGCTATTTTCTTTATATCATTGCTTTAAGTTTCTTCGGTGCTGCATCTAGGTTTGAAAATGTGAAAAGGCACCTTTAAGGCCAAAGTTGGAAAGATTCATAAACCAGTCGTGGTTCAAATTAGTCGTG
>JAHWFP010252277.1:0-12927 GCA_023313725.1 Lithobius niger | reverse complement strand
ATGGGCTGACAATTAAGTTTCAGTTGGCATTCAACTTGCGAATAAAGCCACGGACAGTTTCCTTCTTGTTCACACTCTTGTGCCAATTTCCTGTCTCCTCCGCGGTTTTCTGTAATGGGCTGAGCTGCCAATACAAGATTAGATACTCTTAAAACACTCCGTGTGCTTACACTCAGCCCTTTAATGAATATCTGTTTGCACACACGGTAGTATTTTCCTGTATTTACAGACAGAAGACGATACGTTATTTGAACACGATGGGGTCTTTTTTTTTTACGGTGGGCAGGAAGTACAATCCGTTTTCTTATTCGTTTTGTTTTGCTCGGCAAGATGAAAGTTTTCATGTAGACCTACTGTTCTTGCTTTATTTTATCGCTGGTCCTATACAAACGTGACCGAATCGATTTCAAGTTATCTTGAGTAATATTCCTGCAATAATATGGCCCGTCCCGATGTTGACAAGGTCTTGTGAATGAACCTAAAAGCTGGATCTGGATCGCTGTGGCTGTTAAGCAGACAAATCGTTGTCATTAGGCCTAGTAAACTACTGACTAGTTAGGGTTTCTTTAACCTGATAATATAGCTGAGTTTTAATACAAAACGATCAAACAATAATTAAAGATCAAACTCACCTTTTAATCTTTTCACGTTGTCTTTTAGATATTTGCATTTGCCTTTCGCGAGCGCCACGATCGCTAAACTGTTCTACGCACGTGTTTATTTTGTTGTAGCGTAAGAGATGCTTAGCGCCAAAACGTGAATGGAGCGCTTCTATTGGCTAAAAAATAACTTGTTGCGTTTTGATACCAACAGTGCTGATACGATGTTGCGTTTTGAATAAATTGCCTGTTTTTGAAGTCTCATTTGAGAGGGATGTATAGCGTTTTGAACACTCAGGGCAACACAAAAGACGCGTTTTAGGTCATAGTAGGTGCTGCCACCTTCAGGTAATTTTTTTCGAAAAGTGGAGTTATTGCGTTTTGAACCTATGCTCCTCAGTTTGTGTACTTGATTGAAATACAACTATTGCTTGTCAGGGCACAAAGACCGCCCATTTCCAACAATTTTCAAACTGTTTCGCCGCATAGGTATTTATCCTCATCATCGTAAAATACGCTCAACTCTGGTTTCAGATAAAGTACCAGAGCTAGTGAGTGGCCATGCAACAACAATGCAAGAGTTAAATAATTGACTTTCTTACAATGAAGTAACAATGAAGTGTAACAATTATTGGACTTGGCGGGCGGACCACTAGCGTGGTCCTTGATATGATGTGTTACTTGAATTAACCGGAAATAGCATAAAATAAAACAATGTCGTAAAACTTTGTATTGTTACGGATCATAGTCTGTTTTAAATCTCAGAAACAACATTTTCATTAAAAATAAAACACATATTTACTTTGTATTGGTTGAAGCGCCCTAACGGCCGCTTTCACGGGGAGTTACTTTCGTTAAGTTTTTGATGGATTGTTGGGGAAACAAAACTACTTTATTCATGGAGTTTGCGGTAGAAAATACGATTTTTATTGACACTAAACGACCCAGTGAATGCATCTGGCAACCATTTTGCACACTTTCATCATTTCGTGCATACAGGCATTTGTGAATTCAAGCGATAGAACTACTGCAGTACAACTAGGCCGTTTTGTGCAAATTGAAGTTTTTATTTTAAAGTCGTTGTTTAAATGATACGGTACATTCTCGTTTCAAATACAACTCGAGCGTAGGTTAAGTATCGATAAATAAACTTTCTCAACCACTCGTTACATTCCTAAGCTGATAAAAACACCTAGTGCAAGTGCTCGGTATTTTTCTCAGCTTCGGAATGTAACTAGGTTGAAAAAAATTATCGATAAAAAATTAACTGTGTAAAAATTTAAATAAATTTGCACAGAGCCAGGTGGCGACGATACTGGACGAATCCATATTCATGAACGGGGGGGGGGGGGGTGAAAAGACATTTTTCAGAGCAAAAACATTTCTCTTGACCTTCCCCCTTGTAGACTCATAATAAAATGTTGACCTCCTCCCATCCCCTGCGTTGTAAACTCATCAAACATTTTTTTTCTATTATCTAAGCAATTTTAGCACTTGATCCTCTGGCAGAAATTGGTATTTACTCTGAAAGAAATAGTGTTAAATGTTCATGTGCGATAATGTATTGACACGGTTAAATAAAGTAAAGTTTAGTACCGTAAATTGCCCTAAATTACCAGCCCAGGTAAGGCTACGGCCCATCACCTTCTCACACCCTAAAATGCTTTAAGGTCAGAAATCATGAAATTATCTAGTTACAACCCCTTTCCCCCCTTCCCCCGGGAGGGTTGTATCTAGGTTATTTCATGATTTAGGATATTAAAGGATTTTACATCATAATTTTCGGCCGGAAATTGACCAGAAGCTTCATACAAAGAAATCAATGTTTTATCCACTTAAATCATGGTTTTTCTGCACCTAAATTAACTAAAAGTTCCATACATAAAGCAAACTAAATAAACTAGTAAGCTAATAAATTTAATTTCCGGAACAAGTGAGAATAAAGGCATTGCTTTAATGTTAGGCCGAAACCCAGATTGCGTACGTGAATGATTGCATAAACGCTGAATTTTTCGAGATGAGTTAGATCAAAACACTCTATCTGGGCAGAAGTAAGATTCGAAAAAATTAATTATAACTTTGTTACCGCCCACCCCCTTTTTTTTTATTGAATTAATTTTAACAGCCAATGGGCGTTTAACAGACGATTTACGTACACGCCCTTCCCAATCTTTGTTGGCCACATAGCATACCAGTAACCCGTTCCATAAAAAAAACATATAAACTTTTATCCCCCCCTCCCCTCCATGAAAATCTTCATTCCCCTCCCCATAACTCAGCCACCACGCCTTCCTCCTCCCTCGTTCATAAATCTTGATTCGTCCCTAACGAAAAGAAGCAGACATCAAAGATATACAGAGAGAAATATACGTTACACCAGGCAACGTCAAATATTGACTTTATGAGAACATAAGATACACTAACTATAAGATGCACCAACTGCGCTACTGGGGCGGACCTATCAACAGGTTCCAGCCGAGCTTAGAAGCTTTCAACTTTCCTCAGTGGTGACCTAAAGATCACAAACGTATATTCAAGGAGGGAAAGCACTTGAACTTTTGTGTAATAAAGGCAGTATGGTAGTGATCTGGTGATGGACTGTTTCGAATCCGAGTCACATCACTTGAATGAAATGTAAGTGCATAAGGGTAGCTTAATTGACTGCATTATTTCTAGTGTATAGTTTACGCTGATGGCTTATTTCTACTGCTAAGAATGACTTGTGTTTCACAACGCATGCTTTTAGTAAGATCAACAAGAATTTGTTGGTCATCAGCTTCATGGAGTGGGCATGGGGGGGGGGCGCTGTGGATCCTTGCGTTTTATTTCATGGGGGTTCCATAGCTAGTCCGATTTGCACTGCTAAGAATGACTTGCGTACCAAATTTCAAGCTTTTAGCTCGCTGTGCAGTAATTTGTTGTTAAGCCTCATAGGAAGGGGGAAGTTGGAGGCCCTTAAGGGTGTTTCATGGGGGTTCTATTGCCGGTTCGATTTCTACTGCTAAGAATACCAAAGTTCATTCTTTTAACACTATATGCAAGAATTTGTTGGTGAAGCCGAAGGGAAGGGGACAGGGGAGCGCTGGGGGGCCTTGAGGGTATCTCGAGGGGTATCTAGTTCGATTTGTCCTGCTAATAATGGGTTGTGTACCAAAGTTCACGCTTTTAACTCGATCTGCAATAATTTATTTGTTGGTCGAGCCTCAGGCAGGGAGCTTCGGGGGGGGGGGGGGGGGGGCTTGGGGCTCCATGCCTGGTACAATATGTACTGCTAAGAATAACTTGTGTGCCTTCTTCAGTTCGATCAGAAAGAATTTTTTTGGTCATCAGCCACAATGCGGTGCTGGAGGGGGGGGGGGGGCTCTATACTTGTAAGAATGGCCTGTATACCAAATTTCATGCTGTTAGCTCGATGTGCACGATTTTGTTGCATAACAGCTGTACTAGTGTGGGCAAAAAAGCCCCAGCAACAACAACAACAATAAATAAATTGCCATGTGGTTCGATTGTTGCCATTAAAATTTTTGAAGTATAGTTACGACATGACCCAAATACCGAATTTCGTTGGCTATGTCATTTCTAACGTTTAACAAGGAGTTCGTGTTAAGGCTTAACATAAGGACCACTATCGCGTGTTTTATGTAAATACAACAGAATGAATGAGTATAAACAACCCAAGAAAAATGTCACTCCAGGAAAACGTGAATTCGTACCTGATGAAAAAGAAATTACATGGTTGAATTATTTGTTTAATTGGTATAACAACAACAGCAGCAGCAACAAGCGATGCATAACGTCAATTTTTTTCCTTGAGCGTTTAGAATAATCACTCTCGACTTCAGTTCATTCATTTGCTGGAAATACAAGCACAACATAATACGTCTTAGTTTCCTTTCCATGTGGACCAAATTTTTCCTTGTGTGCCTTTTCCTTCGTTTGGAATAATTTGAGTTTGGAATTTGTCCGAATGTGGTACTTCTTCAAGGCAGTCATCTTATCAAGGATGCGTAAGAAACAGGCCAAGAAACGCTTTCGTTTCTATGGAAATAAAAGTGGCTGGCTATCTACCAAAATTTGACCGTGTTGTGTTGGTAAACTGAACTTTTTTAAGAACATTATTGGCTTTTTTGGATAATCGCCTCCTGCCATCATGTGGATGATACCTCCGTAAGTGTTTATCTGTGACGTTTGTGCTACTCTTTAAATAAATACAGATGCAAACCTATTTACGTTTCCTTTTGGACTTATACGTCAGACTGCCTGAGCGGGGAATCGAACCCACGATCTTTGAAACCAAAGGCTGAGGTCCTTCAGCTTACCTTTGGTTTCAAAGGCTGTGGGTTCGATTCTTCCCTCAGGCATTCTGACATATAAGTCCAAAAGGCAACGTAAATAGGTTTGTATCTGTATTTATTGTGCTACTCTTTAAGTTCAAACAATTTTAATGGCCCATGCCCACGGTATGGAGTAGAGCAGAAGCATAACAACATATTCCCTGCAGCGCTCGCATCTGGGGGCCAGTTGCAAGGAGCACTGAAGGTAAAATCAGTGGCGTCTCTAGTCAAGCCAGCTGTGCTGGGAGTGCAGCTTTCTTAGGCCTAAAAATACGCGTTTTTTTTTTGTTGGGGGGGGGGGGGGGGAATCGGTGGGTGGCTGCGGCAAAACGCCAGTTGCCTGAACGCGTTGGCCCCTGAAACCCCGGGGGCCCCCCCCCCCCGTAGAAAACCCCTGAAAATTATTTTTTCAATATGCGTATTTAAAAAAAAAACATTTTCCGTAGAAATAATAATAAAAGTAAATGCAAATAAAAAATAAATAGCGTCATAGATCCGTTGTAACACGCACATTACTCCTACGGCGAAACTGAAAGTGAAACTTATGAAAATATAACTTGGTTTTGTATGGTTTTTTTTACCTTCTGATATGCGATCTTGCATAAAAATCGCAAGTCGGGTTAGCCTAATTATCCGATTTAAAAAATCAACATGACAGCAACAACTAATTTTCCTTTGCGTAGTGCTGCAAGAAAAAAAACCTACAGTTCACTCCTTAAAAGTCATGCAACACAACAAAATTTTTTTCAGAAATGACAAAACAATAAGTTTTATTGTTGTACGTTGCAACATACCCCCACATTTAGGCTCGCTTCACACGTCGCCACTTTGTGGCGCTTCCGAGAAGCGCCACTCGTAGCAGAGCGTAGAACAAAGTATGCGTGTTCACACGTGTGGCGCCACAAAAGTGGTAGGTGCCACAGAAGATCAAAGTGCCGCTGCTGAAGAAGCGCCACTGAGTGGCTACGTGTGTAGGGGCCCTTAATAAGACGTTCATTTAGTAACACGTTCATTTAAATAATTTCTTAGCTTAATGATAACAGTGTAACACGGAAGTAAAACCAATAAATTCCACCACCCTAGGTTAGCCCCCCCCCCCCTGAATTTTTTTTCATCCCCGTTTTCCCCCAAATATTTTCCACCCCAGTTTTTACTTCCAACGGCAATCAAAACCTCTAGATATGAGGGTAAAACCCCCATCCTGATAATACACTAGTTGCTTCTGCCCTATTCATTGAGTTGATGTGAGATTGCAAAAGCATTTTACATGTGATGCGACATTTCTGTAACAAACTGAAGTGGAGCTCAGGTGATGGGCGAGGTGTTGTGGTCAACAACGATTTCACTCTTGCGTGCCACTTGCGTTCACCCATTTTAGCTGCAACTCTCATTTTGTAAAAAGCACTTCCTCATTTCAGTAGGTGCCTGTATGCCAAAACTGAGGTATGCGTAGCTTTCCTAGTGATCTGTGCTAATGCCCTATATATGGGAGTTAATGTGGCAGCCATGGCAGTTACTATTCAGCTACCTAGCTAGCTTGCTAGTGGCGTAAAATCAGCGATGTTGATACCTCCTTATTTTCCTCACTATATGCCCAATATCTTAAATTTATAGTTTTTTTTTCATTTCGGGACCTCGTACTGATTTCACACTGGAAAGCATGTTGTGGCCGAATCGAACCGTACCGAACTATAACAACCATATCTCGTACCCCGTTTGCATTCATACGCAACAAATGCAACGCGGGGTCGGCCACATTTTTCCGACCCCTTCATCCTAAATTCTAGGAACACGTGGTCATTTTTTTTCTCCGCCGTCTACTTCCCCTGCTACCCCCTCCCCTCCAACTCTTCCCAGTCACCAATATGGTTTGAGAGTCTGAAGCACATTTCGTAGCAAGGTACGGCACTGACCACATGAGGCTTGTCGTCCTGTCATCCCTCGCGTGCGTGCGCGTCGCATGGGTATACACATTCCGGGTGTCCCAACCAAAAGTCAGGGGTCACCCGGGTGATCTATAATGCAAGGAGTGAAATCAGCCAGAATTCAATTGAATTTGGTTTATTATCTGGCCTCGACCCTGAATCAAGCGCCCGGATACAAATTGATACACAACAGTAAAATCCATCAACCATCCAGAACCTTATCGTAGAACAATACGGTTTTTTTTTTATATACAATCACTGGAACTCGCGCTGAACGTCTTTATTGTTAACATTTCTCATGTTCTGAGTCATAATTTCTACCACTAGATTGTGTAGAGCGATCAGAGATGCTTTTCAGTTTTTGCTATCCCGGTCAACTTCCGGTCAATGGCCGGGGGCTGTTACCTCGAGGCTAAAACGCATCTCTGGTCGCTTTTGGACCACGTACGAGTACAAATAATGATTTCAAACGCGAGACAAGTTATCAAATTATAAAGACGTGCAGTGCGAGTTCCATTGATGAAAAAGCACTTCCCCGTTTCATCAGGCGCCTGTATGCCGAAACTGAGGTTTGCGTAGCTAAGTCTTCCAATCAAACGAAGTTTCAGCCTATTTCTGTCGCATTCTTATTTTTCCTGAGAAGTCTGAAAACATGTAAACAATATGTAACAAGTTAGTGTCTATAACACTAGTGGGCGCCATGCTGACATAGAACGGACGTTAATGTTATCGTTTAACCATGGTGGGCGACATCGTTCCCACGCGAAGAGAGTCCCCCACAGTTGTGATTGTGTACTACTGCCGGAAGTACCATAGACAGATGTGCGCTCGATTGACGGTTCATTCTGGAGGCGTGCAATCGATTACACAAAATGTACTTGTATTGTGCTCTCGTAAAGTAACACGTGTGCTTTTAGTACGGACCAGCACAACACGCACAGATAGCGACAGATAGGCACGTTTAATGCCTAAAGTAAAAAAAAAAAAAAGTTTCACGATTTGACGCAGGCGCTGTTTTATTGATTTATTTATTTATTGACTATAAAAAGGAGTGACGCCACCCGTAATTATTGAGGCGGGCGCTTATCAGAACCAATGTTATTTTTTTTTCATGGCCGTACTTTTTACGTGTGAAATCCAGTTAGTGCCACAGGAGCTTTTCGTCTCGTCGTCCCTCCCTCGCGCGAGCGCGTCACATGGTTACAAACTGTATAGGGCAGTGACACGACGTAGTATTATTGTATATAACTCTATGCTGGAGCCAGTAACTGGGTTAGCTGCAAGGTGCACTGGTGAGGAAAAAGAAGAGCGTCTTACTGAAGCCAATGCTATTAGACTGAATTTCTTAGGCCTAAAACGCGCGATTTTTGTCGATTTGTTGGCAGTTGCTGACATTTTTTAGCAAGTGGAATCTTTATTTTCCGACTACAATCTCGTAGTATAAGGGATTGGAGAAAACAACGGTTTTTTAAGCCTACGAAATCCACTCTCAAAGCACTGGCTTGACTAGAAGTGCCGTTGTTTAACCCACACCATTTCAATCTAGTGCCCCTTGCAAGTATCTCTCTTGTAGCAATATGACGTCACTTGACGTGCTCTATAGATATAATGAATGATGTCAAACCAGCCAGAAGCCTTATCATAGAACAATTGTGCCATTTTGCAGAATAGCGTTCTGCAGAATCAAAATATTCTTCAAATATTTAACATTGCAGAAAGAAGTTAAGGAGGCATGCAGAAGTAATTTGAGATTACTTGCGGTTTGTGATGTCATGTGTTTTGCCGCAGCAAGCGCAGCAGCGCGAGTGAGGCACGTCATTTAAAACAAATTATGCTGCAAAACGGGTGTTTGTCTGTAAATGTATGACCATCATCATGTTATAAATGTTCGTGTTTAAATGTTATAAATGTTCGTGTTTAAATGTTTCGTGAGCCGAAAATTTCGTAAACGGTATTAGCGAAACGGGATTGGCCTCCTGAGGCAAAAGTTGTTCATCTGCTTCCTTTTTGGGCAAAACGGGATTTGGCGAAACGGGACGTAACCACTGCTACTAGTTTCACGAAAATAAATTCTTCCATGCGGTGAATAAATCTGAAATTTTGCAGATACGTGTGGATTGTGGAATGTGCCATTTGCTGGTTTGGGGGTTAGGGGAAGCGTAAATTTAGTTACCAATTAACCCCAATACTCTTTTAACGGCCGAGTTACAGCCATTTTGTTGTTTTTGTTGTTTGTTTAACAATGAACAATTTGCTTGGCTTACGACAATGAACAAGAAGACGTGTGTTTGTTTGTTTGTTTGTTTATTGAGAGCCAAAAAGGACCTACAAGTCATATGATCTATATTTAAACTAACTTAAAAACTAACTTAACCCTAACCTTAATCCTATACAAAATTCAGGGAAGACCAAAATGAACAGGCCACTAGGGCAAGAAACAAGCTTACAAAAGCACGTGTGTACGTCACGTAGCATGACAACAACAGCTAAAGAAGGTGAGTTCAGTGGACTGATCTTGAAATGAACAGAAACGTAAACCTATTAGTAAACAAAAACGCAGTCGTTTGATGTTTGAGGAAAGGTTTAACTGAACCAAAGCGCAAACAGCAAGAAAGCACGAATAAGCTTTCCTGTAAGGTTTCAGATACCACAGTGTTGCTGAGGAAGTCCACGTAAACCCTAACTGTTGTCCTCAGAACGGACCTAAGCCAGAAAAAAAATGGATTTTTATAAATTTGAACCAAAAAGAAGTCATATTTCCCCCAAACAAAACTTGTTATGGTCGTTTGAGGTCGTAATGTCAAACGCCAAGCTCTTTCGCCAAGTTAATCCCACCGAGTAACATTGAATGAAATAATTGAAAATTGCGCAGTAAGCGACTTTCATATATTTCGGTTAACCCTCAGACTATATTACTTCGTGGGATTAACTTTGCAAAAGAGTTTGGCGTGCGTTTGATATCACGACTTCAAACGGCCGAAAAGCTTGGCGGGAATCCTTAACAAGTTTTGGTTTGGGGAGATAACATCCCACTGCCCCCACCTATCAGAAATACCAGAAACTCATTGTTGGAATACACGAAGAGTGGGATTCCCGGAGCGCACTGGAAAAACGGTTTATTCTGCCTGTGCACTCGATGAACGTGAGCCTATTGTGCGCGCGGTGTATCTTGAGTCCTGCAAGTATTTTTTGAGCGGCTACGTCTTCCTGGATGGGGTGGCTTTAATCGATGGGCGCCATTGTTTTTGTGACCATCTTGGATATCAACAAGGCACTCTGCTACTGAAAACGTACAATCGATTATCTGTGTTCGTTCTGCCGAGAACTCAAGATAGGCCGCGGACACTATAATACCACGACACCTGGAAGCAGACAAAAGAAAGGCTATTTTTCAGGAAAAGACAAAACAAACGGCTGCAGCGATTACCTAGTCGCAAGTTTTCTCCTGGAGACTTCCACCACTTTTTAAACGAAAATGTTGAAACACACTGCAGCCGCGATCTCTATATGATCTAAAAGTAATAACTATCACAACTGTCGGTTAAAAAAGTGTTGGCTTTTATGCCTAGTTTTTTAGATTTTAGGCATAATTTCCAGCTTTTAGGCCTAGTTTTTACCTGCCGTTTTAATTTCGTAAGTATAGAAGCTAACGGAGAATTGGGTTCGAGAGTAGGCCTATTCATCCATGTAACACGGTGTCGAAACCATTTTAGATAAAGCCAACAATAAGGGAACGAAACTGAAAAAAAGCACATGCTTGTAACATCCGTGTAAGGATTAAAGTTTGTCGTAGCGACTCTTCCAGTTGCTGAGCGTTGTGGAATTCACCACAGACTCAGACAAAGCATTCCACCTACTGATGGAACGCACAGTAAAACATGATTTGCCAATGTCAGTTCTGAAAGCTGGTTTCTTGAGTTTCTTTGTATGTCCGCGAGTAAAACCGACATTGGAGAGTTCAAAAAAGGTTTCACTGGGCAAGTCAATCGATTTATTTCAGATTTGGTATGTTAAAATAAGATCACCTCTTATTCTCCGTTCCTGCATAGTAGGGAGCTCCAACTGTTTAAGTCGATCTTCATAAGGAAGTTGTTTTAACTGTTTGCACTGACGAGTAACCATTCTCTGAACCTTCTCGATTTTATGTTTGTCAGTTTCGTAGTATGGAGACCATGCCTGTATACAATATTCAATTTTTGGACGGATGAAAGTTAAATGTAATTTCCGTGTGATGTCAGCATTCCAGTTGGTGAAAGCCGAACGTAAAGCGAAAAACATTTTGCGTGCGTCCTTACACACTTGCTCAGTTTGTAAGTGAAATTTCAGTTCATTATCGATAATAATTCCAAGGTCTTTTACAGAGTCAACTTGAGAAATTGGTTGGTTGGCAACAGAATAAGTGAAGTCTGCAGCACGTATTTTTCCAATACGTAGAACGAAACATTTGTCGAACGTGTGTCGTTAACGAAATTCCTTTGTTTTTATGGTTGCGTGTCCTCCTGTAGTGGTTAAATGCGACGATCAAATGTTATTATTTCATTGAGTTACGTAGAGAAAGCCGGTTAGGTGTAAGGAAGCAACGACGTTTTAATTTGCTGTGTTTTTTTAAAGCCCACTTGACTACCATTAAAAGAGGCGACGGGCGGGTAAAGTCGTTGCTGTAATCTTCCCATTCGTTTCGGGTGAACAGAAGACTCAAACTAAAAAGTGGGCAGTCATGGGAATTAAGAAAAATTTCCCGCCCGGTTTATTAAACCTTGTAAAAAAAAAATTAAAAAAAATAACAAAAAACATATTGTGTGCCATATTGGTAAATTCAGACTTTAAAACGAACGTTTGGAACAGTAAATACATTAGAAGTTAAAGCTGTTGAAATGTAAACAAATAAAACAACAAACAGCCCACACATGATAATGGGATGATTGTGTAGTTAATCTGTCAAAAGAAGCTTTACAAACGTCTAAGTAAGGGATTAAACTTACTAGGATTAAAATTACTAATGGGATTAAAATTAAACTTTCATTACTAAGTAAGGGATTACGATACACCCCCCTGAAGACCGGGCGGGCCAATATTAGGAATTTATAAATGTCAGTCTCATTTATTGGGAACATCTTTCGAAACAGAAAAAGCCAATAGCGCACCTGCTATCACGAACAGTGTGCTGCATACCAGGAAAGCTTCTAACCAATTAAGGCCGCCCGCGCACTGAGCGACTTGGCCGCGCGGTCAGGTTGCTGCAGCCAACGAGTATGATTAGTGCATCGTTTTACATAAACGGTAAGCATTCTCATTGACTGCAGCGACCTGGCCGCGCGGCCAAGTCGCTCAGTGCGTGGGCGGCCTTAACTGTTCAGCATGGTAGAAACCAATTTGCGTAAGTATAACCATAAAAGTCTTACCAGCAAAAAAGAGGGTGAAAAGTGGTCATCGTGGTTACAAAAATGATGAATATACCGTTTAGAAGAAAAGAAAGCTACCAAGTGATATAAAACTCAACGGCCACTACAATGTTAACGCTGTTGCTGCATAACCAGTAAGGATAACGTAAAACTACGAAAATGTTAAAAACTCAGGAACCAAGTATTCATAAAGTTTATGGAAGTCTAAAGATTCTTAAGACGCCATTGATCCCTTTAAGACCAGTTGTCGACCACAAAGAGTCTATCACGCATATTACTGGTAAATTGTTAAATTATACTCTCCAGCCACTAACAGAGGTACCGCAACACCAAATTAAAAAACACTGCACATTTTTTGTGAAAAATGTTGAGTTTCAGGAGGATCAAGTTTCGATCCTGCCCTCAGCCTCCCCCCCCCCCTGGCATTTTCGGTACGAGAAGGGCCGTGTGGTGTCTCGTGCTCATGTCGTTTGTAACATGTCTAAGATAGTGGGTTTTCTGCTAGAATTTCTTCAGCTAAATTGTCCCTCTCATTGTCTACAGTGGGGCAGATAACTCGGCTTGGGTTCGGCTTCCGTAAGTAGTTGATATGTTTTTTTGTTTTTTTTTTTGCTTAGGGACTGGTCATTATTTATCGTCGGCGGGGGGAGGAAATTGGGGGAGTCAT
>JAHWFP010252275.1:0-19645 GCA_023313725.1 Lithobius niger | reverse complement strand
TTCCACGGGCGTCGTACTAGAACGTCTCTGGATCTGGTTTACTGCGGTGATGGTTGTCTCATCTGCGGGCAGTCTTCAGTGCGGGAGCACCGCGTCCTTCTTGGCCGGTTTCTCCTCACTGGTTACGGGTTGATGCAGGCAGGGGATGCGGGCATCTCGGCTGGGCAGTGTAGCGGCCGAAGCTACGACTGTAGAGGTGCTTGTAGCCTCGCCGACATCAAGATGGTTTTGACCTTTAACTTCTAGTTGTGGTGGCGGTTTTTACTTTTACGGAAAACAGCACACGTATGCTACTGGCCCAGTATGGGTAACAGAGAGTCATTTGTCCTAACTGTAGGCTAACTAGACAACATTAAAGGGGGGTATTCGCTGCCACCAGGTGGGTGTTTCTAAATGCAGCTCTAAGTTTAATTATTAAGTGGTTTTCTTAAGAACTACAACTTCTACATTTAGTCAAACTAGCAGAAAAACAGGCGTTTTACAAACTCGTAGGTTTATTAAAAGGCAAATAAATATAAACAATTACATTTAAAATCAACTAGTGTCAGAACAAGAAAGCTTTAAATAAAAAGCACGGCGATTTTTACAACAGGAAAAATCAACAAGAATTTACATGAAATTCAACTCAAACTTCACACAACTGGGTGAGAGTAAAAACTACAATTTCGATTAGAAAAAGTTTGTGGGACCTCGGGAACCCGTTATAACATGCAAACCGCGGGAATTACATGAAATAAATCTATTTGTTGCAAACCGCGGGAATTACACACAAATAGTCAAGACTATGTTTCTTAAGTCCGACCTAAGATCAAATCTTCAAATCTGTAGATCCTTAGTATCTAGGGAAGCACCCGAAAAATACGTCGTCTAAATGCAGATTTAGTGTTTAGATTAAATTCATAATAATAAACACGGGAAACAAAAGCTGGTTTTTAGAAAGGGACCGTGAACCCTGACGTTATGGCGATGGGGGCCTAGAATGCCGACTATGGCTCCACCTCCATAATTCCCTCAAAGCTAAGGTTAGGTTAATTTAAAACTAAAATTTCGAATGGGGTTTCCAAAATTAAATTTTCTAAACTAACACTAGTCTAATACGAACCAACTACCTTTGCCCGCCATGGCAACATTCGGACGGGACATCTCCTATACCGACTGGCGTAGTCACCTCTGGCTTTGAGGATGAGCGTGTGCTGACGATTGACTCGTGGGGCTCGGTTTTTATGCTCGAGCCGAGGATTTTCTGGACCTTAGCGCGGACGCCGAGGAGAGCTACGGAGGTCTGATTGGCTGAGGGCCTGGAGAACAATAGAAAAGTCGGCAGCGCAAAGGATTTTTCGCTTGGCGCCGTTTGAAGGAATAACTATGTACTGCGTGACAAAGAGAGGCCGGTAGAGTTAAACTCATTGTTTAGAACGTGAATAAGGCCTTTAATTACTACGGATTGTTTTCTTATTTATACACGATGATATGCATCGCGACTATTGAAGGAATGCTCATAATAAATTCGGTTATTAACATTGGGAAGCCAGGTATACTTTGGGAAATGGGTTGCCAAGTCGGTTTTGCTACGGACAACGAAGTATAAACAGAAAAGACGTGTACGGTAAAATACGTAGGACGAAATGTTGCCTAAGCTCCGGTAGTTGGGATGGCAAAAGATTACGTTAAAAGATTATTATAAAATAAAAGTTAAGGTTACCAGCGAATGCTAAAACGCATTTTAAAATAGTTTAAACATATTTGCAGACGTAAAATTGGGGTTTTGGGTGTCGGACATTTCTCAAGTGCATTACAGATCGTCACCTTAAATCTACTTAAGAAATATCAAAACAAAGTATCTGTACATTTATTAGGGAGGTTAAGTACCTTCGTAGAGGAAGCTCCTCCCTCTAAAACACTGAACTAATGTTTTCGGCTTTATGCCTAAAAAATGAAAGCATATACAAATTTGTACAAGTGGCGAAAATGGCGTCTCGTGCGCTACGGTGATTTTACGGCATCGGTTTCGTGCGTTTTTCTTAAGAATGCTGTGAAAGTTCTGGAAGGAATTTTCGTGTTCTGTTTGCGGGGGAAAACAGATAAAGTTCATGGCTATTAAGAGCTGTTTAGATGAGACGGATTGGTCCATTTTCTTGGAAGATACAGGCGTTTGAATTTCGGGGTTTTTCACGGCCGAGGCACCGAGAAAAAAAAGTGTTCGTTGCCGTAAACGAAGTTTTTCCTCAGGTTGTTGATAGTTTGAGTTGAGGTATCCTCTCAAATCGGGTGAAGAACTCAGGCCTTCTTTACAGCAGGCGTCTTTTTCGGGGGACTATAGTAACTGAGTCCCGGACATCTTTTTCTTGCAACTTACGTCCAAGTTGCGGCTTGACAGATTAAAGAGTTGTTCATCTGTAGTAGCATGGCAGGGGGGAAACGCTTGACGGAACAGCACCTGTTCTTCCCACCGCTGCCACCAGATTGTAGCGGCAGAAGCTACGATCCTCTAGGTGCCTGTAGCCTCGCCAACATCCATGTGGTTTTGTCCTCTAAATTACTAGTTGCGGTGGCGGTTTTTACTTTTCAGGAAACAGCACACATGTACTACTGGCCCAGTATGGGTAACAGAGAGTCATTGGTCCTAACTGTAGGCTAACTAGTCAACTTTAAAGGGGGGTATTCGCTGCCACCAGGTGGGTGGTTAATTGCAGTCCTGACTTTAAGTAATAAGTGGTTTTCATAATTAAGTCTAGCAATTAATCGTACTAGTAAACAACTGACGTTTCACAAACTCTTGGTTTATTAAATGACAGGCCAATATAAAAAGCAAGTATTTACATTTCAACTAGCATCAACAAGAAAGCTTTTAAATTAAAGCAACACGAGATTTACATTAAATCTGACAAGAATTTACATTAAATTCAGTTTCAACCTTTACATATTATGTGCAAAGAATAACAATTTCGACAAGAAAAAGTTCTGCCAGGAACTCGCAAGAACCTGTTATTAAGTGCAAACCGCGGGAATTACACAAAATACTACCAGACTATGTTTCCTAAGTGCGACTCAGAATCAAATCTGCCATTTAGAATTTGTCACTTTAAGTTAACAAAAACTCTGCCAATCAACGAAAACACTTACATGAGTTTGGGCAACTAGCCATCGAAGTCTCTGCTTCTGCAAACCTAATTGGTTTAAGTGATCTATTTAGTGTTAGAGTAAATTCATACTAGAAACACGGAAAAAAAAGCTGGTTTTCAGAAAGGGACCGTGAACCCTGACGTTATGGGGGTGGGGGGTCATTAATGCCGATCATGGTACCACCTCCATAAATTCTCAAAGCTTAAGGTTAGATATTAAGTTTAGAACTATAAATTTCGAATGGGGTTTCCAAAAGTCAATCATTCTAAGCTAATACTAGTTATACGAACCAACTACCTTTGCCCGGCATGGCAACATTCGGACGGGACATCTCCTATACCGACTGGCGTAGTCACCTCTGGCTTTGAGATCTGCTGAGCGTGTGCTAACGAATGCCTCCTGGGGCTGGGGTTATATACACATTACCGGAAGTTGGCGCGGACGCCGAGGATAGCTACGGGGGTCTGATTGGCTGAGGGCCTAGAGAACAATAGAAAAGTCGGCAACGCAAAGGATTTTTCGCTTGGCGACGTTTGAAGGAATAACTATGGCTTGCGTGATAGAGAGAGGCCGGTAGAGTTATACTCATTGTTTGGAACGTGAATAAGGCCTTTAATTACTTTGGATTGTTTTCTTATTTGACCACGATGTTAAGCATCGCGACTATTGAAGGAATGATCTCAATAAATTCGATTATTAACATTGGGGAGCCAGGTTTACTTTGGGAAATGGGTTGCCAAGTCGGTTTTGCTAGGAGCAACAAACAGAAAAGACGTGTCCGGGAAAATACGTAAATAAAAATGTTGCCTAAGCTCCGGTAGTTGGGATGGCAAAAGATTACGTTAAATATTTCATAAAAGCAAAATTTAAAAGTACCAGCAAATGCTAAAACGCATTTTAAATAGTCGAATTAATATTCATAGACGTAAAATTGGGATTTTGGGTGTCGGACATTTCTCAAGTGCATTACAGATCGTCACCTTAAATCTACTTAAGAAATATCAAAACAAAGTATCTGTACATTTATTAGGGAGGTTAAGTACCTTCGTAGAGGAAGCTCCTCCCTCTAAAACACTAAACTAATGTTTTCGGCTTTATGCCTAAGTAAAAATAAAAGCAAATACAAAATTATACAAGTGGCGAAAATGGCGTCTCGTGCGCTACGGTGATTTTACGGCATCAGTTTCGTGCGTTTTTCTTAAGGATGCTGTGAAATTTTAGAAGGAATTTTCGTGTTCTGTTTGCGGGGGAAAACAGATAAAGTTCATGGCTATTAAGAGCTGTTTAGATGAGACGGATTGGTCCATTTTCTTGGAAGATACAGGTATTTGAATTTCGGGGTTTTTCACGGCTGGGGAGCCGAGAAAAAAAAAGTGTTCGTTGCCGTAAACGAAGTTTTACCCTCAGGTTTTTGATGGTTTGAGGCGAGGTCTCCTCTCAAATCTAGTGAAGAACGGGCCTTCTTTACAATAATAACAGGGAGAATAAAATCATTGGCACTTAAAATTTAGGTGACAAGTTCCGAAACGGGAAAAGCTGAAAGTTCCTTTGGTAGTGGTTGCACTTTCAATATACCACACAAAAAAATTTTTAAAGAAAAAATGTTTCGAAAATAAATAAATGGTTCTCAGCAAAAATTTACACTGAAAACGAAGTATTTACTAATACAGTCTAAACAAAATTCCGACTCAAAGTGTCAGCGTTCCAGTGATACTTTCCAGGTTTGTATAACTACACAGTCTCCGAAGTTTTAAGACAATAAACACAATTTTGATGTTTAGGTTAGGTGTTCACAGAGGTAGCCACCTTTGTAGCGGCATACAACCATTATAGTTTAAAGAGAACTTGAAAGGGAAACTAGTTTGTAAGTTTTCCGGTTTTTAGTGTAGCAAAAAAACTCAACATGAAGAAAATTTACACACTACTAGGGTTAAGCTGGGTGGCTTGCACCTGTTTGCACAAAAAAAAACTATTTTTTAGGGGAAAAACTACGCAAGTTTTTAGTTGTTCAGATGAGAGACCTAATAAAAGGTTTTACCTACTCTTACACTGACAAAACTACTTTTTAACTTTTGGTTAGGTTAGAATTAATACCTCCGTTTTAACGAGAAACCTTTATTTCAGTTAAAAGAGTCATAATTGTGGTGATCAGTCACAAAAATTCCGTCCCTTTACGTGACAAGAGTTTAACACTAAAGCATCGGATCTTAATTTAAAAGGGGCATCTGGGACAACTATATTTAAGTTCTAAATACTGGCACACAGAAGTTAAGTTTATTTTACAGAAATCAAAGTCTACGAAAACATGTTTGTTTTACTTCCGTTTAACTCCACCCGTTGGCTTGTTGGTTACTTCGTTACTTCTTTTGGCTCGTCTCTGTTTATCGCTTTACCCCCATGATAAAGGGGGCACGTGCTACTAGCGTTTCGCTTGGCTGGGTCCGTTAATTGGTTTGTCCCGTTGTTTGAGGGCGTCGTTAAACGATCTACTGCCATTAGACGAGTGAGAAAAAGGGAACGCGTTTTGCTTCATTTCTGTCACCTGAGCTGCAGTCATAGGGTTTGCATAAGTTAGCTAATCGTTCCAGCGCGCTTACGCCAAGCAAGATTGGGAACTCACTTGCAGCTGGAGAAACTGCGGCGACAGTTTTAAACAGTTGGCCGTCATCTAATTTTAAAATTAAATTGACTTGTTCAAGTTTAAACAAATCCCTGCTTAAATTGGACCTACATTTTACATTTTGTTTAAGTCTGGGCCAGTTAGTGGCCACATTACAGCTAACTATGTTTATTGTACTAGCCGTGTCACGCAGACAAGTCACGGTTCGGTTGCCTAGTTTACACTTAACGGTGCTAGACCTCAATACACTTTTGACATTTGTTCCCACACTAAAACAAGCATTAGTTTCTTGAATGTAAAGAGTTTTTTTCCGGACATTCATTACGAAATGTTAGGGGGAATTACAAATGAAGCAGCGCCTAATTCTGTTATTAGGGTTAGTTCTTACGCTATCATTATCGCCAATGGCATCACCATTGCTTACTGCAGGACCAGCTGGTTTAGCTACAGTATTGTGGGGTCTGTTTCCCCCACTATGGTTAGAGGTTGCTTTAGAAGCATTACCAGATGTGCCAGCGATAGGCTGGGCTTTTGCTACACGTGCTGCAGCGTCAACAGCAATTTGCTTGTTGCGGGCTGTGTATTCGTCACACAATTTTGCCGCTTCGGCCAAGGTGCCAGTCCGGACCTGGTCGGGCAACCATTTGCATAAAGGGACAGGGCAAAACTTCATGAATTGCTCTAAAAGCATTAAGTTAACTATGTTGTTAAACTCCCCATTAACTTTGGCCAAGGAAAGCCAACGAGAAAATAAAGTTTCTAATTCAAAACTAAAATCCTGGTACAACTGTTCACTTTCTTTTTCAAGGGAACGAAACGCAGTTTGAACCGGCTCCTTAGTTTGGACAAACCTGTCGAGTAATTTAAGTTTGACAACATCATAATCTTGCATTTCTGCATCCGGTAACTGGTCACAAACTTTAATTAAAACTTCTCCCATTACGGATATTAAACCTGTACTCCACTGATTTCTAGGTATGTTTTGGGTTGTCATAGTTCTTTCAAAAATTAAAAAAAAAACTATTAATCTCCGTTTTACGAGTCCGAGGGGTAACCAACCTTACAACATCAGAAATTTTTCCGTGTCTAGATACGGGATTTACTGGACTTGGGGAGCGTTGTTAGCTCCTGCTGGAGCGTTAACGTTAACACCAGCAGCATTTAGGCGAGCTAATTCGAGCTGTAGTTTAAGTTTCTCCAATTCCTAAGCATTATTTTTCTCAGTAAGAGCAGCTTCTTGAGCTTTAAGTACTGCTTCACGATCCTTAATTAAGGCTGCTTGGTCTTGCATAGCTAATTCATGAGTACGACGTCGGTCTGACTCAGCTAACTCAACATCACGCCTTTTTTTCGCTGTCAGCGAGTTCCAAGGCTTTTAGTCTTAATTCTTCTGTTTTTAAGGCTAACTCTCTTTCTTTAATTGCCAGTTCCTGCTTTTGCAGTATAAAGGCTTCACTTTTTTCAATAGCCGGAGCTAATTCATCGTACAGTTCTTGTAACTCGTAGCGATGTTCGTCTAACGCATTTTGGAACACTATCACAGTTTCTTGGCGAGTTTCTGTGATAGTTAAGCCTAATTTGGTACAGGCTTTCTTTAAATCCTTGTATTGGTTATCTTTTATAACGTCGTTTAAGTTTAGGTCCGACATTTTGAAGTTTAACATTACGATTTCAAAATACAGCTTGTATGAGTGAAATTTACAAATTAAAAGCAGCCGCGATTAATTTACGTTAAAAAGGGAAAAGTGAGTTTAAAACTAAAACGACTTTCCCAAATCCAGTAAGAAATACATAAAATATACCTTTAAGACCTTCCTAGCTTTGGTTATGAACAACTAAACCATTAAAAAAAATGCATCTAATTATAACACTAGGCTTGGCGGCCTACAGCATATCTCGTGTACACTTACCCCAATACTCAATCGCTGAGCGGTCAGTCTAGTCCAGTCCAATCCTCCACCAGTGATTGAAGAGGGCTTGCACAAAAAATAATCCAAGTAGATCGTCTACTTCACTCGTTGCGGCAACGGAGCTCCTGATCCCGGCACGGGCGGATCCTCCTCACCGGCGGCGGCCAGATGCTTGCATCTAAACGGCAGGGGGCAGATTTCCTCTCTCGGTAAAGCTGCGGCTTCACTTCTCGGCTCCCGGGTCGGTTGCAGACGCTGGGGCGGGGAAAGTACTGTTTTTGACTACAGTACGGACGTCGGATGGTGTGACTATTTTGACGGAGTCACGGACATCTTTTTCGGGCAACTATTTATTTGGGCTGAGTTGCGGACATCGAGTTGAAGGGTTCTTCAACGGCAATGACGGCACGGTAGCATGGCAGGGGGGGGGGGAAACGCTTGTAAAGAACAGCACATGTTGATCCCACCGCTGCCACCAAATTGTAACGGCTGATGCGACGACAGCTGAGGTGCTTGTAACATCCCCGACATCAGGTAGACTTCGGTCTTGTTTAAAATAATACTTTCAGTGATTTGTTGGTTTATCAAAGCACAGTCGTGGCTACGGCCCGATGTAGGGAACGGAGCGAAAATATCCTATCAATTTAAATAGGCTAACAAGTACTAATTTACACAGTACACGCTGCCACCAGGTGGAGTGACATTAATTGCAGAAAATCCTGAGTTAAAAATAAAAGGGGGTTTACGTAATATTTTAACTCTACAATTAATAACTCGGTAAAAACAACTGACGTTTAAAACGCTTGGTTTTATTTATGCAGTTAGACAAAATATAAAAAAAAACACTTAACATTTTCACACGAGTTTTGACAAAGTGTTTGCACAGAATATCAAATTATTGGCTAAGGAAACAGATCTTTATACAAGATAGTTTTTAATAGAAGGATAAGCAAGCTAGAATTGCGTTTGGAACATGGGGTGGTCACCCTCGGCGATTTTCGTATCCATATTTACAAACAAAAACAAAAAGTGGTGTCCGGTAAAATTGCCTTAAAAATCTTTTGAAGTTGAGCACCATGGTTGTGTTCAAGGGACAAGTAAAAATAGTAAAAGAGTAAATAATTAACGTAGTGAAAAATGCTAAAACGCATTTAAAGTTGGGGCATTAAATTTGCAGTGGCAGAACTTAGTTATCATGGAAATTTTTCATATAATTGTTCGCGCTACAAATCAAATAAAAACTATCACATTGTACAAGTTCACATCCTATTTATGAGGTTAAGTACCTTTGCAAAGGAAGCCCCTCCTATTCCACAACTAATCTAAGCTAGGTCGGCTTTATGCCTATAAAAATCGAAAAGAAATCATTACAAATGTACAAATTGGTGGAGTTACGATGACCGGAAGTGTGTGTGTCGCGGCACAGTTTGGTGACTTTTTCTTAAGCTTGTAGCTGGAGAACCAGAAGGAAATTTTGAGTTCTGTTTTCGCAGAATGGAAGAAGAAAGTTGTGGCTATTAAGAAATTCTATGATGGGTCAATTCTGGTAGTAACACCTGTAGATACAGTGGTTTGAAGTTGGAGGTCGGACAAGTCAAGGGCGGGGAGGCACCAGACTTGGAGAAAAAAATTAGAGTTTGTGAAAACGATTTTTCCCGTAGGTTTTTTTGACAGCTGGAGTACCGGTATCCTCTCCAAAAGGGTTTTGGCCATAAAGCCCTTACAAGCGCTCAGTTTGAGCACTTTTTTAAATGGCTGTTGAAATCAAAGTATGATGAAATTTAAAATTCTATTTTCGCAGATTGGTAGATAAAGTTCAGGGCTATTAAACGGTGAAAACCAGAGTCGATTTAGTCCATTTTCCGTGGAGATATACGATTTTAAAGTTGAGGTCTTTGAAATAGGCCTTGCGCTCACGAGCGTTAAGAAAAAAAAATAAAGCGTCCCCGAGTTTTTGATGTTTGGTGCCGGTTCTCCTTACCAATCTCAGGATTTCAGGTATCCTGCCTTTACATGCCCCACACGGGAGATTTCATTTGGGGCTCCTGTTGAACGCCAAATGAAAGCCTACAACAAAAGGTTAGTCCACACAGGTATGTCATAACACCAGCTGCCAAGCCACGTAACTAAAATTTGCAAAGAAAAACCCTTGGTTCATGCAATCATCAAACAACATAGAAAGTTCCAACTTCTATAGAGTTTGTCGTTTTCCATTTACTTTCAAAATGTGAGAAAAAGGTTTTGAGCTACTTGTTCCTAGCTCTGGATCAGTTACAAGTTTTAAAAGTACACTAATTTACGTAAAATTAAATTGCTAAGTTTAGTTCTCATTTTTGTGATTTTGTCGCAAAATGAAATTAACGCAAAATTGACAAAGTTAAAAAACACTAGTTTTACAGAAATAAATGTTATTGGTGGTCCGCACTGCATGCAGGAATATCGTACACACCGTTTGAATATTTAAGCAAAATAAAAAGTACAGGTTATGTTTTTGTAACTATTAACTATTAAATGATATAATCGCAACATTTAATTCTCTAACTCGTCCGCCGTGCACAGAATGCTCTTTTTATTTTTTAGGAAAGCATCGAAAAAAACCTCGAGGCGCACTCTTCAGGACCTAGCTTGTGTTAAGGATCGGAATAAAGGGTTCTATGAGCGCATGTGCAACTATAAGCTCTATTTAAAGTTAACAGATTACCACTGGACTGGTTTGAGGTTACCAGACAACTTGTTTACATATGAAAATTAAACACAGAAGGGTTTTGAGGTAGACCCCACAACTTGCACATAAAATACAACGCTGGGAGGTTTTATGGCTTATACCCAACAACCGTTTAAACAGGGCTATCCTTTATCTCCCAGGGGTAGACAGACAAAGTTTTTAAAGAAAAATGTTTCGTGAAAACTTAAGAGGAGATAGCCAGGGACCACTAAACTCCCGTAGAACATTCCTAATGAACATTTTAAACGTGTCGTATAAGCTCTGTAAATATCCTTCCACAAAGGAAGGCGTTGATAATGACAGGGAGAATAACATTGGCACTTAAAAGTAGGGTGTAAAGATCCGAAATGGGAAAGCTGACAGTTTCTCTGAGGGAGGTTACCCTGACAAAATACGTCTTAACAATTTAAAGAAAATTTCCACACAAAAAGGTGCAGAGCAATTTTTTTCCCTCCACCACTGGTTTAATTTTTAATTTGTAAACAAAATGACGACTCATAAGGTCGGCACTAACACTCAATACACCAGGTTTGTACGAGTCATGAAGTTTTAAGACTTTTACTATATGTAAACAAATTATTTATGTTTAGGTTAGATGGTCCTAGATGGAGCCACGTTTGTAGCGGCTCACCACTTACTCCAATTTAACACTTACGAAGAAAACTATTTGGTTAGGTTTTCGAGTAAAAAAAAACTCGACTTGGAGAAAAATCACATGTTATTTAGGTTAGTCTGGGTGGTTTATACAAGATTTACAATTATGGAAAAAAAACTCTTATTTAGAGAAAAAAAAACTACACTAGTTTTAGTTATCACGTTTGGAGTCCTACTTAAAGGTTTACTCCCTTACTGATAAAAACATTATTTACGATGGTTAGGCTAGATTTTTAACCTTCGTATTACTGTGAACACCTATTTAGTTTGGGAGCAATAATGCTCAACATTTCTACCCCCACTACAATAGATGTCAACAGTAAAACATCGGGTCCTAATTTTAAGGATGAACACAAAAAAAACTTTAAACGACCGGCATACTGACTTAATTTAAATTAAACTCGGGCAAACTGATTGCACTAAATTCTGGGTAGATATCTAAACACTTAAGCAAGTTTACTGCCGACGTCTAGTTGGACAGATTTGCAGGTTTCTAACTTTAGGTTAGGGGTAGATTGGCTTCGTGCCGCAATCCAACTGGGGAAACTGTATTCGTTCACTTCCGGTTTAACGGACCCATCTAAGCTCTGCTTAACATCACTGGTTGAAAAACTTCGTTTTATTTTACCATTTCTTCAATCTAGCCACTGGCAAATGGGACACAGGCTTTGCTACTTGCGCAGCCAGAATCGTTTTGCGTTTACGACGTTCATTCATGCTGGTCTCGGGCGATCTTATCTGCTTTTCGAGGGAATCAGCGCGTGCCACACTTATCACTGGACTCTTGAGTGAGTCATGGTTGACTGGCTCCTTCACGCATGAGCGAGCGGTAGACCATTTAGGTTTCAAATTACTAGGCTTGCTGGAAATTACAGCGGGGTTTTTACACGATAAACTGGCAATAATTTCGGTAGGGTGACACTTTCCTGGCTTAGTATTTAATTTAGGCTTGCATAAATTGTTTAACTGAGTTATCCCATTTACGCCTAATACTACATCAAAGATGGGACTAGTTGCCAACGAAACACAAGCTATGGTTTTTAAGACTTCACCACTGGTTAATTTCAAGCTTAAAGTTACCTGCTGCAATTTAATTTCTTGATCACTTAAAACAGTTTTGCATCTAATCATTTGTTTTAAACGCGGCCAATTTTTGGCGAGTTTAGCACTGACATTGTTAATTGTGCTAGTGGTATCGCAGAAAAGTTTAGTGCAACGCTTACCGATAGTACATTTTAGTGTACTAGTCTTTAAAATTTCCGTTGCATCTTTACCGACGATAAAGCATGCATTTGCGGATGCCGAAGCTTTAAGTTCGGGGCATCGATTGCAGAGGTGCGAGGCCGAACCGGATTCGAAACACATTCTAACATTAGGTGTGCTGCTATTGTTAGTATTTACATTGTCGCTCTTATCAGCGTTAGCATCTGTGCTAGTTATGCTGTCACTGTTAGTCCCAACCGGGTTAGCTGAAGAGTTATGGTTTTGTTTACCATTTCGGGAATTATAAGAAGCCTTGTGGCTTGGCTGGCTGGCTGGCTATGCGCCAGTTTGCACTTTACCGGTTTTCAATGTAACTTCAATGGATATCTGCTTGTTGCGTGTGGTATAATTGTCACACAGTTTGGCTGCTTCCTGTAGCGTCCCAGATTTAATCCGGTCTGGCAACCATTTACTCAAGCCCACTGGGCATGACTTCATAAATTGTTTGAACAAGAACAGGTTAACAAGTTTATTGAAACTACCGTTTACACCTGTGAGAGACAACCATCGGGAAAATAAAGTTTCAAGCTCAAAAGCGTGATCATGGTAGAGTTGGTCTTGTTCTTTTTCAAGACTGCGAAACGCAGATTGGACGGACTCCTTAGTCTGTACAAACTTTTCAAGCAATTTTAATTTAACTTGATCATAATCATGCATATTAGCTGCGTTCATTTGATCGCATACCTTTACCAAAATTTCACCGAGTAGGGTCTGTAGTCCTACGACCCATTCCGACTTTAGAATACATTGCGTTTCCATTGTTCTTTCCAAGATTTTTAAATACGAATTGATTTCCGATTAAGGACCCCAATTATTTAATAACCTGACAGCATCGGAAATTTTTCCAGGTCTTGGACCGGAATTTAAACTAGGCAAAACCTGTACTGGATTGGTACCATCGTTGCCATTTACAGCTCTTAACTTGGCTAGCTCAATTTGTTTGTTAGCTAGTTCTAACTCGTGTTCGAGTTTCTTAATCGCAAGCGCAGTAGCAGCATCGCTAATCTGGGCGTTTGTGTCTCTAATAATTAATTCATGGGCACGCGCCTTGTCGGCGTCGGCTAACCTTAAAGCATCAAGTTTCAACTGCTCCGCTTCTAAAAATAGTTCGTTCTCCTTGAGAGTGACCTCTTTTTTTTGACCAAAATGGCAGAATCACGTTTCTCTATGGCACTGAGTAATTCGTGAGTTAGCTCATCCAACGTGAGTTTTTGATCGTTAAATGCTATTTCTTTGTTTGCCAAACATATTAACCTGATAATTTTAGCATTACATTGTCCTCAATTAATGTTTCCCTGGAGGTTTTTTCGTTGCTTGTAGCCGCCTGCTTGCGTGTCCCACTGCGCATGCGCAACCCTCTCTATATAAGCGAGAACGTGGTTGGTCTCGCCATTCATTTTCTTCCAGAGGTTCCTTCCCGTCACCTCGTTTCCCGCCTGGATTTCCATGTCGTTTCATCTCCGACGATGGATGTCTGCCCTGTCGGTCGCTACTCCGACTTCGGATACTGCTCTCTCTCCTGCTACCCCTCCCGCCCGCGACGACCGCTGCGCGCCCGGCACTGAAAGGGGCGTGCATGTCGTCAATAGCGGTGACGTCTCCCCCCTACAACGACGGAGAACGCTCTTCCGACCACCGCTCCGACCTCAGCTGCTGCGACGACGACGTCTCCCCGCTCGGCCAAAGTCAAGACAGTCGCGCCGATGACGACGACGACGTCTCCCTGCTCCAAAACGGCCAACGCACGCCGCCGCTTTTCGACCTTCCCACTTTGAAGACGACTGCCGTCTAGCCAAAGCACTATTCCGGGAAGCCAAGGAACTGCTCGTCCGATCGTCCGCGACGACCGCTACACGCCCGGCCTGGCCGGGACGTGCATGTCGTCAACAACGTAGTTGACTCTCCAACGCACGCCGCCGTCTCCGACGATGACGGCGACGGCAACGACGACATCGACATTGACAACGACGACGTTGTTGTCTCTCTGCGTCCTGACGTCTACGTTCCATGCCTCTTCCCGACCTTCCGGCCTTGGAGAAAGATTTACGGCAAGCCAAATCGATCGACCGTGGCCGTGCTATCTGCTTCTCCGATCGTCCACGACGACAGCCGTGCGCCCAGCCTGGCCGGGACGAGCATGTCGTCAACGGCGTAGTCGACTCCCTGCTACAACATGGCCAACGCACGCCTCCATCTCCATCAGCGACGACGACGACGACAATGACAATGACGACAACGATGACGACGAAGTTGTTGTCTCTCTGCACCCAGACGTCTACGTTCCAGATCTCTTCCCAGTCTTAAAAGAAGATTTACGGCAAGCCATATCGTTCAGCCGTGTTTATTCACTTCACTACCGCCCACCTACGACGACCGCTGGGCGGCCGGCTTAGACCGGCTTGCCTATGTCGCCAACGAAGAGGATGTCTCTCCACCTCAAGGCACCTAAGCCACTCCCCCCCCGCCACGCCCTCTCGGCCTTGGAAGAGGGTCGACGGCAAGCCAAAGGTCTCTTCTCTCGACCATCACCATCTCGACTTTGCTCAAGCTCCGCTAGATGGCAGCACCAGTAGGTGCAGCAAACGCATGTCAAAATTTACGATCGACAATATTTGGCGATGCTATTTCTTTTATTGTAGATGATCACAATCGCAAAATGTAAAGCTTCGGAAAGACATTGGGGAGTGCTCAGCAACGAATTACACTGCAAACTAGTAATGTTTTTAAATTACGTAATAAAGATCGCAGCTATGCTGTAGCGGTGCTCACAGGTCCTTGAGGTGCCTACTGTTCTACACCGACATCTGGTGTGGTCTTGGGAAAGTTAGAAGTACTTCGGGTGGCCGTTTTTACTTTTGCGGAGTATAAACTAGCATAGCAGTCACCACTGCACGGTTAGGAACAGAGCGTCTATGTCCTATCTAAAGCTTAGTACTATCTAATCGTTTTTGGTTCGCTGCCACCAGGTGGTTAATTGCTAACCTTAGGCTTTAAATAAAAATGGTTTTTAGTTAAATAAAACACTAGCAAATTAAATCTCTCTAGAAGCAGACCGAGTTTAAAAACTACTCTTGGTTTTAATAAACAGGGGGAATGAAATACAATTTACGTTGGCAACTAGTCTACATAATAGCTTTGAATAAAAGCACACAAGTAATTTTTACATAAAAAAAAGTTATTGGCAACGAATTTAAAAGTATAATTCACACTTACAATTTCAAATAGAAAATGTTCTTTGGTGTTACCTAAACACGTCTAAGTTAGAAAACGTACCTCACAATTTCAAGCTTAGTCTAATTTAAGATTATGTCGCAAGGCATCTTGCACAAGATCATATCCACTTATTCACATTGAGTCAAGCTAGCAATAATCAGGGCCCTACCATCGAAGTCTGTGCTTCTGTAATTATGCTACAGGACCTTTGTGATCTCAAAATGAATGCTTGCTTACATTTTGTAAAACAAACAGAAAGAAAGCCGGTTTTTAGAAAGGAGACCTTAAACCCTTAAGTTATGGGAGGGGAGACCAGAAATGCTGATGGTTTTAACTACCCATAATCGCGAATCCAAATTCAAAAATTAAGTTTAAATTGTAAACGAGCGCCACTGAAAAACGCTAGTTTTTCAAAAATTTAAAATTTTTCTCTTGAGGCACCCAAACGCCTCGCCTAGGCAAATCTCACCGTTTTTTTAATAATGAACCAGATCGGCCCAAATTTTCAATATCAATAGCCTGTCCAAATACAAGTCTCTTGCGGAAGCCCAAATCCGGACTTTCCACCAGGAAGAACCATTAAACTACGTTTGAAGATCACCTCAAACCCACCACATCGCACTTTCATCATGGCCGCCATTATTGAACTCTGTATTTATGTATTTTCATTTTATCCTTTTCCTTTTAGGGCAAAAAGCCCGAACATACTAGCTTAGTGCATTTTGGGAGGAGCTTCCTCTGCGATTTTTTATTGTGTTTGTCGGCCGCAATCCATATTAAAAATTTCCACAACGATCAATTTTAACTTCAAAATTTTAAACGTTAAACGTTCCCAGTTACTTAATGCGTTATAACATCCAACTAAGCTAGTTTATTTAAAGGCACATAAATCCCTCCGTTCTGGCCGCTTTACTCTGCGTCACCTACGCTAAAATATAGTTCAAACGACCGCAGCGCGCATTGCTCTAGACACTAGTCATACTCATTTCGGGGCCGCTGCAACGTGACACATCGTACAACCAAGTCGCTCTCTTGAGCGAAGGATTAATTATCCTTCCTCCAGGGCCGCGGCTTGCCAGCGATGTGGCGGGAGTTATATACCGCTCGGACCGAGCCGTTTAAAACAAGCCTAATAACATTCACGCGCCACTACTGACATCTGCATCGTACCCTTAGACCAGCAAATGAAAGGTAAATTAGTTTATATAAAACTATTTCCGGTAATGTATCGAGTGAAACTGTTAAAATATACCGGAGCGAGTTATGTGCCTTTAACCGCATTTATACTTTATTTGTATTCTTTTAACCCCAGAAACGCTACCATATGTCCAACGTAATTCGACCTGGCATTCTACCGGACACGAATTTTCAGTGTATATATGTTTGTTTTAGTTCTCCTCTGAACCCGACTGAGACCTACCGAATGCTACTGATAGCTTGATCTACTATAAAAACCAAAAGATGTTTATAAAAGATCTGTTCAAACCCAATCCGAAAGTCAAACTGTGCAAAAACTTCGAATCCCCCTTTTTTGCCCCCCTCCCCAGCCAAAACTAGTTGTGGTGTATAACACTGCAGTTTTCAGTTAAAGCTTGTTTAATTTAATAGTAGTGCTTTCTTCTTTACCCAAAGCCAAGTATCAAGCTTTAACAAGAGCCTATTCACGTTGCAAAGATGTAAATATTCATTCCATAGCCAATAATTCAAAACAAAGGCCTATTTCCCAAAGTTCAATTGAGTAAAACTCAAACAGGCCTGTCTTTTCCATCTCTACTCCTTCAAACGGCTCTGCACCCAGTTCCTTTGTTCATCCGACTTCTCCTCCCACTTTCCGTTGTTCTCAAGGCCCTCAGCCAATCAGACCCCCGCAGCTATCCTCGGCGTCCGCGCCAACTTCCGGTAATGTGTATATAACACCAGCCCCAGAATCCCTCGTTAGCACAGCTCACAGATCTCAAGCTAGAGAAGGGTCACGCCAGTCGGGAGTGGAGACGCCATGTCCGGAGAATACCATGTCGGTCACGATGGTAGTGGTTCGTATGTTATAGTTTAGCTTTTGAAAGTTCAGTTTAGGACCCCCATATTCTAAATTTTAGTTTAAAAACATAAACTTAACTCTCTAGCTTGTAGAAATTTATGGTGGAGACGCCTGTAGCGGCATCTTAGGTTCTCTCTCCCCATAACGTCAAGAGTGGTTCTCTTACTAAAAACCAACTTTTCTAGTTTATTTTAAATGAATTTTTAACTTAAACTAATTGACGGTTTGATCTTTGTGGAAGTCAAATTGAAACAAACTGATGCCTAAGTGTAAAATTGCCGGGCTTTTTATTACTTAGAACAGTTCTCGAGGGAACTAAGGGAGGTTGATCTTTTTGTACTTGGAAAACTTAGAAACATAACTGTGGACGGTTGATCATGTAGAAACTTACTGTCAGACTTTTATCAGTTGCGGCTGTTGAGTCTTGTGGGTGTCTCCGGGAGCACCTAATATTTCTTTTTCTATTGTGAAAATTTAAACTTTTATTCAAACACCAGTGTTGTTTGTCTGATTTTGCGATGTACTAAGGTATATTCAAATTTGCTGCTTTTAATTGATTTAATTCAAAAACTTCTCCGAAGCAAACTATAATGTAAAGTGTTTTCATTCTCTGTTGCAAAAATAAAACCAGGAGTTTTAAGCTTCAGTCGTTTGCTAGATTGATTAATTGTCTTTTAGTGTAAAATATAATGTAAACGAGCGCCACCGAAAAACGCCTGTTTTTCAAAAATTTGAAATTTTTTTTTCTTGAGGCATCAAATGCCTCGCCGAGGCATATTTGGCCGTTTTCGCAATAATGGTCCGATTTCCACAAACTCTTCAACGTTTAATAGCCTGTCCAAATACAAGACTCTTGGGGAAGCCCAAATCCGGACTTTCCACCAGGAAGAACCGTAAAACTACGTTTGAAGATCATCTCAAACTCACCACCTCGCACCTTCATCATGGCCGCCATTATGAAACTCTGTACTTTTATATTTGTATTTTATCCTTTTCTTTTTTGGGGCAAAAAGCCCGAACAGGACTAGCTCAGTGTATTGTAACAGGATTTATACAGACAACCAATTTGAAGTGTGATATTTTTTATTGTGTTTGTCGGCCGCAATCTATATGAAAAATTTCCACAACAATCGAATTTTAACTTTAAAATTTTAAACGTTAAATGTTCTCTGTAACTTAATGCGTTATAGCATTCAACTAGCTAGTTTATTTAACCGCATTTATACTTTATTTATATTCTTTTACCCCCAGAAACGCTACCATATGTCCAAACGTATAAACGTATTACGACCTGGCATTCTACCGGACACGAATTTTTCAGTGTATATATGTTTATTTTAGTTCTCCTCCGACCTGACTGAGACCTACCAAAACCTACGAATAGCTTGACCTACTATTAAACACTAAAAGAATTCTTAAAAAGATCTGTTCAAACCAAATCCGAAAGTCAAACTGTGCAAAAACTTCGAATTACCCAATTTTGCCCCCCTCCCCAGCCAAACTAGTTGTGGTGTTTAACATTGCAGTTTACCGTTAAAGCTTGTTTAATTTAATAGTAATGTTCTATGCATTACCCAAAGCCAAGTAATAAGCTTTAACAAGAGCCAAATCACGTTGCAATCATGTAAATATGGAATCCGTAGCCAATAATTCAAAATAAAGGCCTATTTCCGAAAGTTCAACTGAGTAAAACTCAAAACAGGCTTGTCTTTTCCATCCCTACTCCTTCAAACGGCTCTGCACCCAGTTCCTTTGTTCAACCGACTTCTCCTCCCACTTTCCATTGTTCTCGAGGCCCTCAGCCAATCAGACCCCCATAGCTACCCCGCGCTTACTTCCGGTAATGTGCATATAACCCCAGCCCCAGAATGCATAGTTAGCACAGCTCACAGATCTCAAGCTAGAGACCGGTCACGCCAGTCGGGAGTGGAGACGCCATGTCCGGAGAATGCCATGCCGGGCACGATGGTAGTGGTTCGTACGTTATAGTTTAGCTTTTGAAAGTTTAATTTAGGACCCCCATATTCTAAATTTTAGTTTAATTGTAAACTTAACTCTCTAGCTAGAGAATATTATGGTGGCGACGCCTGTAGCGGCAT
>JAHWFP010252273.1:31959-48220 GCA_023313725.1 Lithobius niger | reverse complement strand
TTCCTAGCAGCATGTATTACTGGTTTTACATTCGGATCTACTTCTAGATGATATTCCCCTTCATAACATCCAATCCCATCAAAAACATCAGCATATTCTTTTTTAATACCACTGAAGTCTCTTACATTTTGAGTTTTGGCATTTTTGTTACCTGCTAGTACCTTTTCAGTTTTTATACTCTTACCTGTTATCTTTTCAATATTTACTGTTTTGTTACCTTTTAACTTTTCAGTATTTACTGGTTTGTTACCTGTTGGTGCCTTTTTGGTTTCGACACTTACGTTGTTAGTGTTTTGTTTGTTTACAAATACAGTGTTAATTTGTTCTTGAACCTGTTAGCGGGTTACTAATCCTAACTTCTCACAAGATTCAAGTCCCAAAATTGATGGATACTTTGTGTCAACAACAACAAATTCAATTTCTGTCCTTTTCCCACCTACACTGCATCTAAGTTTGGTTTTACCTAAGGGTTTTATTTTCTGTCCCCCGTATGCTATGAGAGAGAGTTTTGTTGGTTTCAGTTTTATATTTGGACCTAGCTTGGCGAAAATCCGGTTTGGTAGCACATCAACTCCAGCTCCCGTGTCAAGTTTGGCATTGAATGACAAGTTTTCGTAGCACACTGACTCATACCACGAAGAGGTTACACTGTGAATGGTTGCTTTTGTGATTTAGCCTATTATAATGTCTTCTTCGTCGCTAGAGTCCGAGTCAGTTACCGACGAATCCGATATGTTGTCTACTTGTTTTTTTCTAAGTCTGTCCTTGTATTTTGGTTTGTGTTTCTGTTCCCGTCTTTCCCGTGGGAACTGGTTTTCTGAACGGCAACGAACTGCAAAATGGTTTTGCTTCAGACATTTACTGCATTTTCTCCCAAATACAGGGCACTGGCGCTTTTCGTGATCCTGTGCACACTTTTGACAGTTGTAGACTATGTTGCTACTGTTGCTGTTAGTACTACCAGGCCTACCACGTTTTGATCTGATAGCATCCATGGCTTGTCTGTCTGAAACCAGTTCATCTTTCATTTTGCGAGTTTCGTATCCACGTATTATTTCTAGAGCTTTTTCTAGTGCTATGTACCTTTTTCCATAAGCCTATCCTTTAATGATATGTCCTGTTGCACAAACACTACCCGATCACGTATCATGTTTTCTTTTTGGTCTCCAAAATTTCCTTTGTCCACTGCTATTTTCAGCCTTGTAACAAAATTATCAATGGTTTCTCCTTTGTTTGGTTCCATTAAGTACACTTTCAAACGATGATATAATATTGTTTTCCGCTTGTTGAAGTGTTGTTCGAGCTTTTCAAGAACCTTATCAAGTACCTTACCCTCCTCAGGTGGAGTGTAGGAAAACGTGTCTGGACTGTCTTGGTAGCCTATTGCGTGGTGTTCCCCCAACTAAAACACAGCTTTATGCAAGCACAGGAATGGACGTGTTTATTAGGCATCCAGGCCTTATATAATAAATTGTCATGTGGCACAGTGATCATGTGTCACATCTATGGCGAGCAGTACCACTCAATTACATGGTTACATGTTATGGCACTCCTACTAGTTGGTTAGTCTAGGTTAGGGTTAACAAAAGGTAAACAAGGATTGCTAACTATTGTGGTGCCACACGTGACGACACTACACTAACGACAGAGAAATAAAAAAAACTGAAAAAAATTCCTAACTTCCTGAAACAAAAAGAAACAATTAGGTGTATTTTTTTTCTATAACATATATTTCTATTGTAAAACACTGTCTATCCTTAAAAAGAAATTTTTTAACTTAAGAGAGCAAGGGAGCTATCAAATCGCTTTCACAGGAAATTAGCTTGTACACTTTTTTGAAAGCTAAAAAAAAACTTAAATTTACATTCAAAACTCGAAGGAAAAATTTTTTGAGAATAGCCTGTGAAACGGTTGCTATCTTAAATTTATAGTTTTGATATATTTGACATTTTACTTGCTTTATTTTAAGGATATAAACAAGGGCAATGTTCAACAATTGTTATTAATGCTGCGATTTTTGAATTTTGAGGACTTCAGGTTGAGAATTTTGCTGAATTTTAAAGAAAAATGTTCCAGACTTTTGCAGCACTTCAGATATTGTAGCATATTCTGGCTACAGTTTCGTTGAACATCTACATCTTAACTTGAGTGGCTTTACTTTGGCTCCATGCACACACAAGTCGATGTTACCATGAAAATAAAAAACATATAAGATTAAAACCAAGGAATCGGTTTTCCTTACGAATAACAAGTTATGAGCACATGTTTGTCTCACGACAATTAAAATTTACCTTGTTAGTTCAGGGCACACACAACAAATACGCGACACTTTTGCCAGCATGGCACAATTTAAAAATAACCTTCTATTAGGCTAACGAATAACTAATTTACGATACAACGAAGTTACAGTTGCATTAGTGCGTTTTTAATTTATAAATTTAAACGGTTAGGTGCTTTTTTTAGTTGTTTGTGACGTCCTAAATCTGGAGAACGTTTTTTGGTTTTGGTTTCGATTTCGGAAGCAACTTCTTGAATTGGCGAAATCACTTTCCGTTTGGATTTTTTGTTTACTGGTTTTGGAGTCTGCTGAATAGTGTCGGACTCTGTGGCGCTGTTATCATTATTAGTTTCCAATTCTTGTCCAAAGAGGGACGATGCGCTGTTGGGCGGAAACAAATCTTTTCCTACGACACATTCATCAGTGACACCGCCTACTAGCTGGTCGGTGATTGGTTGAAGGGAAAGACTGTCATGATAATGACGTCTGTCTTCTTTTGATTCGCTGGTGCCAGCTTCAGTGAATGTGCACAAAGGTAACTTTGGGATTGACCTTGCCGAAGGCGTCAACATACTGGCAGGACGGGAACCAATCAATTTCCTCGTATGATAGTTAGGCGTGACAGCTACGTGACTAGGCTTGACAGTGGAAGAACGCCTATTTTCAGGGTAATTAACGGACGGACTATTCATCGCTAAGTTCGGTGTATTTCGTGCTGCGTTTCGCAAGCTATCAGGACTTAGACTAGACAACGGCTTGCTAGAATTTACCGCATCTCTCGTGTCCGGGCTTTCTACAATTCTCAATCGTAAGTGACATCTTGCCTTACGCACAATTATGTTAGCTTGTGTTAGTACAGTATAGATTGCATGTGGTAGTACGGCATTTATTATACCGGGTAGCCATAACTTATCAGACGTGCGGTTGAAGTTACAGTACCACAGGGGCGTGTTTAATGTAAACTTAACCAACGTCTTATTTTGTGAACTAGCAATTCGTTTGTGTTGACATTCTTTCACTTTCGCTATTGGATCCGGAAGTAGTAAATCAAGTCGTGATTTGAACTCACGGTTAAAATAAAGTTTTGCTGATGTTGCTTGAGTGGTAGTACTTAATGTAATTCTACTGGATTCTATAAATGCATTAATACTATCTTGTACTCCGAGGCCATCCCTTCTCGCAGCCTTATAGATTGTCTTAAAGTTCTTGACAAAAACTTCTGCTAGGACATTTACCCAGGGCGGATAACTTGGCCCTGTTAGGTGCGAATACCGTTTGACTTTAGCCAATCTTGAAACAAACTCGAGCACCATTGAGGGCCGTTGTCCGTACCAAGTACATCAATTAAGCCGTATTCGGCAATGTGGGTATTCATAATACCTATCACTTTTTCGGACATTATGGTTTTCATTTTGTGTACATGTGGGATTTTACTATGGGTGTCAACCATGATTAAAAACATGTAATTATCTACAGGCCCACAAAAATCTGCGTGAAAACGTGCATTTGGTTTGAGCGGGTACTCCCAAGTGTGTTTAGGACCTGGTGATTGGTTTTCCTTGAACTCTTGGCAGTTTGCACAAGATTTTACCTAACGCTCAATTGCGGCGTCCATAGAAGGCCACCAGATCTTCGCTCATGCGAGACCTTTTAACTTAATAATTCCAAGATGGGAACTATGTAAGTCTTTAAGCATTTGTTTCTACAAGGCTGCGGGAATTATGACTCGGAATCCCCAAAATAAAGTATCTGATTCTACAGTTATTTCAGTACGCCTGGTAAAATATGGAAGTAAATCCTGGTCGTCACAATGACTGGGCCAGCCATGGTGAACGTATCTAAATTTGCATAGAATAGGATCCCTACGACTATCAGCAACTAACGTTTCATTTAAAACTGATAAGTTAGAAATGGTTTCTAGTGCTGATACATTGTACTGTTCCTCAGCCTGTTCAATTCCTCATCATTGGGGAGGGGAGATGTGACAATGCATCAGCTGTTACATTTTCCTTTCCAGGAATGTGCTGAAAATCATAGGAATACCCGTTCAGAAGGACTGCACAACGCTGAACCCTCGCTGCTGCCATTTGGGGAATACCTTTTTTGGGACAAAAATCCAAAGAAGAGCCTTCTGGTCGGATTGAAGGATGAACTTTTGTCCATAAACGTATTTGTGAAATCGTTTAACCCCCCAAGCTACACTTAAAGCTTCACGATCAAAATGGCTATAACCCTGTTCTGCCTTTGTTAATTTTCTGGAGGCAAAAGCTGTTGGCGTGCTCTCACCATTAGGCATTATATGCATCAGGCTAGAACCTTTTCCATACGGACTTACGTTGCAAACCAGCTTGAGCTTCTTTTTAGGGTCGTAATGAACCAGTATCTTTGATTTAACAAAAAGTTCATTAACTGTATTTACTGCCTTGTCACAATCCTTCCCCCAGATCCATTTAACTTTGGAGCTTAACAGCCTGGTCACTGGGGCAAGAATATGTGCCAAGTTTGGGAGATACTTAGAATAGTGGTTTACGAATACTAAGAAACTTTGCAACTCCTGTATGTTAGTGGGGTTAGGGGCGTTGGTAATGGCTTCAATAAACTCTGGCAGGGTGTGTAAACCTTCAGCATTGATCATGTGACCAAGATACTTGAGTTCAGGCCGTGATAAATTGCATTTGTCAATACGAAGTTTAGCTCCTGCATCTTGGAGTGCAGTCAAAAGTTGGTTTAACGATTCGTCGTGGGATTTTCCCTTGCCACTGATCAAAATGTCGTCAAAAAATGGCATGCACTTAGGAATTTTGTTAGTGACTTGTGTCATAACGCGCTGGAATATTCCTGGACTTGAGGCAAAGCCTATAGGCTCTCTAAGCCATCTAAAAAGTCCTAGTGGCGTGTTAATCGTTAAAGCAGCTTGGGACTCCTTATCCAACTCAATTTGCAGGAACGCATCCTTCAAATCTATCAAACTAAAGGTATCACTGCTTGATAGCTGACTAAATAACACTGCGGCTGTGGGAACTGGGTAATGGTCCACCTCTAGCTGAGGATTAACGATGGTTTTATAATCCCCGATGACACGTATGTCACCGTTCGGTTTGTGAACTACGACCAGAGGGGTCGCCCATTCGGAAGTTTCCACAGCCTCCAGAATACCCAGGGCAACAAGGCGCTGAATTTCCTGGTTAACTCGTTCTTTTAAAGCAAGGGGGACAGGGCGCACTCGGCGGTAAACCGGTTTCGCATCAGCCTTTAACTGTATTTTGGCTTTGTAGTTTTTGAATTTTCCAAAGCCAGGGCCAAAAAGCTCTGGAAACCCCTCTTCAATCTCCTTAGTGTTAACCACAGATGGGTTTAACTTAACTTTTTTAACCTGTTTAACTTTAGTTTGGAGATCAAAAAGGCATCGTTTCTTACTCGAAAGACAGAAATCCAATCTTTGCTAAATAAATTAGACTTATAGTGTTAGGAAACCATAGCATCTAAATGCTCGGTTTGGCCATTTACAGTTACTTCTACGTTAACTAGAAACATGGCTAACTCCTCCCCTTCAGTGTATGAGTTGATAGAGTATGGACTATTTAGTAATGGCACATTAGAAAAGTATTTGTTGTACCAGTCCATGGAGATGACTGTTCCATCTGCACTGGAATCTTGTTCCATAAGTAACTCAATTCCGCTCAGAGTGACTGGAATGTACCATTTAGATATTTTCATTTGGTTAATGACTACTTTGTTAGTTTGAACTGAAGCTGAACCTTGTTCAGTTATGCTGCTCACTCCGATGGTGTTATTTTGCGAGCGATAGTCCTCAACGGACTCTAATTCACTACATGAATCATCAAATTTGTTATTAATGTCACTACCCTCAGTTTCAGACTCACTAAATTCGTTTTTGGTCAGCAGATTAACCTTTTTGCGGTAGCTGTATTTGTTTTTAGCCTTACTTTTGGGAGTAAAACTCTGTGATGATTTTGAGTTTACTTTAGGTGCTTTAGCATTAGGGCTTTTTCTACAAACTACCTTTAAGTGTCCTTGGGTGTGACACCGGCCACAGATGTAATCTTTGTATTTACATCTAGACTTTACATGGCCATCGCATCCGCAGCAAAAATAAGTGATATCTGAACCGGTTTTAGGTCAAAACTTAGAAGTTTCGTTTCTTTTAGTGACATAATTCACAGATTTGATGTTTGAACGAATTTCTGCTTGGTCTGCCTCTGCAGATTCCAGAGACAGAGCAAGAGACACAGTTTCAGATAAACCCAAAGTTTTCTTTAAAAGCTCCATTTGTATCCTTTCAGACAAAATACCAACAATGAATCTATCACGAATCATCTCACTGTTAATGTTCTTAATTTTGTCGAAATCACAATGTCTAGTTAGAAGCTTAAGAGCTGAAACATATTGATTTAAAGATTCCTCCGACTTTTGAGCTCTTCTGAAGAATTTCATTCGTTCTGACACCACAGTAGGAAGCGGCTCCAAATCGTCTAAAATAGCTTTAACTAATTCAGCATACGAAAAATCTGTTGGAACCTTAGGGGAAATAATGTATAAAATTTTGTCAAACATCGTTCTCCCCACTGATGCCATTAAAATATCCAATTTATCTGCATCTGCAACTTTCTTTGCTCTAAAGAAATAATCTATACGTCTTGAGCATTTGTCCCACGTATCACATTCATTGTCAAACTCAACAAACAGGCTAGACGGTTTTGCCATATCGTCTTAGTCTGTAACTTAGCACTTAGGCTAGAACAATTATATTATTAACTGCAATGCCAATTACGTCGTTTGCAAAAGTAACGTCAGTAATGATGGCCACTACAGGTGGTACACAATTTCACCTGCAACTGACATACTAATGTCACAAGTAATAAGCTTCAACAAATTACTACAATTAGTAAAATAAATTACTAAGAAACTCAAGGCTATAATTGAATTGCCTAACATCTAAGCCGAATTCTAAATTCATAGCCTACCTATATTTTACAATTGGCTTGCCCAAAAGTTTCATAATTAGGATTTACCACCATTATTTAATTTACTTAAGCAAAAAAAATAACACCACCGGCTTAAGCAGCCTTCAAGCCGAACAAGTTTCACTAAACTTAACTAGGTAATTAACTTGAGAATTTCCCTGACAGAAATTTGCTCACTTGATGGTGTACTAAATTCGCCCAATCACAACCGACTTACAGTGATAATCAAGCAGTAGCTTTCAAAGACTACTGCATGATTATCACTGTAAGTCGAGGTTCATTGGCTAAATTTAACACTAAATCAGTTAGGCAATATCCTGTAGCTTTCATTGGTCGACGAAGTGTAATGCAAAACCGTGCAAAACATGGCGAGCGCTTTCTGAAGTTGATTTACGCTTTCGGTAGTCACTCGCTTCAAACGTTGCACAATTGACATGTTACGACATGTTTGTTGAATTCATTTCAAATAAAAGTATGTATTTTCCTACCAAAACCAATCCGGAAGGCCTTTCTCTCGAAATACTCACTGTGTCGTTCGTTTCCGTAACCTAGCAACACCTGCAGCCACTCGTAGAATCCGGAAGCGAAGCTCGTTAGCCGGACTGCGTCGTTGGGCCTAACGTTAACGTAACCTAGCAACAAATTCTCAGCACCATTCTGAAATTTATTACGCTCCACTACAGTCCGTATTTGATTTTTTTTTTATTTACTCTTGCAATTTTAGAAAAAATAAAATTATGTACTGCATTTATTAATTTATTATTACGGAATTGTTTAAAATAAAAGGTTTGGAAGTGTGCACCAATGAAAAATTCTTCAGCGGCGGCGAATATCAATTTTATTCCTGGCGGCCGTAGTACCAATCGGCGCGCCGATATTTGGATGGCAGCGCGGCTTTTATAAAATTTTTAAATGTTGCATACGAAATTTAGAGTGCTGAATACTGAAATATGACGTGAAATTCTCTAACTAAATACCAGCGAGCTATTGGAAATTATCAAATTTTCTTCAACACTCGTGCTTTGGCCCATTAAACTCACTCGTGCTATTTATTGGCAGATAATTTCCCTCGTGCTACGCACTCGGGAAATTAACGTCTGCCTAAATAGCACTCGTGAGTTTATAGGGGCCAAAACACTCGAGTTGAAAAAAATTATCGATAATTTCCTTAGCTCTTGGGATATTACGTATGATAATTTACCTCACAGCCAGCCAGTGTACAGAAAAGGCACATCGCTATGCTAAGGCCCAATTTATTTGCATTTATTCTGCTTATCCTAATTATAGTAAGAAAGGTGAAAACAGCCGATGCATTGCCTCAGGACACAAACCTTGTACAAATTGTGCATTAGCAAACCAATTTTTCTTACTGTTCTAGCAATTAAGGAACAAATGTTAACTACAATTAAATTCGAACCACACCAAGTTCCACTCACTCAAACAACAGTTTTTTAGATTTAAGATCTAAATTAATTCCCATACCGGGCACTAAACTATTTGGCCTAAATAGTGAAATTGCCAACTCACCAAATTGGAGCTCTGAAGATGGTTGGTAGGGGGAATAATTACATCAAATCTAAAATAACTCCACTGGGGTGGCTCGTCGCAATTCTGGACTGTCTTGGTAGCCTATTGCGTGGTGTTCCCCCAGCAGAGTAACAACTAAAACACAGCTTAATGCAAGCACAGGAATGGACGTGTTTATTAGGCATCCAGGCCTTACATAATAAATTGTCATGTGACACAGTGATCACGTGTCACATCTATGGTGAGCAGTACCACTCAATTACATGGTTACATGTTATGGCACTCCTACTAGTTGGTTAGTCTAGGTTAGGGTTAACAAAAGGTAAACAAGGATTGCTAACTATTGTGGTGCCACACTTGACGACACCACAGTGTCCATGACATCCTTACCTTCGTCTCCGATAAGATGGCGGAGGATGCCTATTTTAACTATATCACTTTTTTCATCCGATTTTGAGGCTTCAAGGTAGTCATTGTAGTCCCGTTTCCACTTCATCCAGTTATGGTACATATTACCTTCAAAACTTAGTGGTGATATCAACGGTAGTTTTGCAAAGTTTGCCATTCTTCCCGATTCTTGATCACGTGGTGATTGTTGCACAATGGAGGTGATCGTTTCGGCTGACAAAGTTGCCTACGTGTTCTCTTGCCTCTTTTTCTTTACCTCCAGTTCGCTGTTGTTGGATCCGCTTTATCCTGACACCATGTCGGGTTTGTTGGAAGTCGAGTGGAGACTGATTATTTAACACGACGAGGTTTTATTAAGCCATAACTTACACAGGCAGGAAGCCCTGCTTACAAGCGGTAAAATGCCCTGCCGTCATGCCTGGGGTTCACACCACAAGGAAGTGTGTCCCAGCTTTGGGGCTCGCACAATTACAATCAAGGAGCCATGGGGCTCCATCAAGTTCAATACATGACAAACACAAAGTGCCACGCCTCCCCTCCTTTGAAAGTGAGAGGAAAACAAACCCATGTGGCCAACACAGGAGAAAATGAAATACGATTTATTTCAGATCAACAGCATCAAAAGTGAAATAATTAAACTTTTGGGTTCAGTTACACGGAGAATGCGCTCTCGAGTCTTGCATGCAATTTAAGCCATACATTATTTTATTCCAATTCCACCCAGAATAGTATTGCTCAATTACCAAGACAATTTATTCTTGCTGTACATAATTATTGCTCTTATTTCTGTGAAGGTTATTTTTTTTAATTCAAAGAAGGTACGTTTTCCCTTGTCACACGACCATTAACTATTTTGTTCCAGTCCGTAAATGCGAAATTCTTGCTTAATTATGTAAAGCAGTTTCTGTTATTAATTAGCTGGGTTTGGAAATTAAAATAAAGAACCACTAAAAAGGTACCATGATTTTAGTCTGAACAGGGATTATGTAAGGAATTAATTAATGGCTTAATTAGTATTCATAACAGAAACAATACACCTAATTGATTAGATACATATTTGCATAATATCATACATTTATTAAATGCATGAGCCGAATATTTATTCGGATAGATCAAATAGACTCCAGATAAGTAAATATAATTAGGAGTCCTTCTTCAAAGACGACCGAGAGACGGCAAGATCACTGTAACCAGACCAGTGTAATTACACCTATTGTTAGAGTTTAAAGGATGGCATTACCAGTTGATAATATTTACGACATTTTGTAGAACCTTAAATGACTTTCTAGAAGTAGATTTAATTACAATAAGATCGTCGCTCATGATTGATCACTTCAAGGAATAACTATAAAACACTCCCACACGGGATAGTTAATTATATGGGCAGATAGCTTCAAAGCACCGACTACGGGGAACATTTAAAATCCCCGAATGCAACAATAGAATGATTGACATGCGTAGAGGTCCCATTTGGTGATAAGGGCCCAAGCTGTCAGGATATTACTATATTTAACATTTCAATAATAAATCAATACTACAATGGATCGATCATGGCCGATAACACTACAGTATTTAAACCGAACCTCGGAATGCATGAAAGCAGTCGATCATCAGCCATTCAACAGTTGCTTAACTAGTTCACACCAGTCAAATTCCACAGGTCCCCATTCTGAAAGTACGCCAGGCCAGACGCCGTGCTCTTGGACGGAGCCTCACCGCTGGGCTAGAACCGTGTGCTGCTAGCTTTGATCACGCTTCTATACTAGAGCTAAGTATTTCAATACGATAGCAGTAGCTATGATTATTTAAGATTAACTAGTAACAATAGTACGCTACTAAATTAACCCGAGACTTCTTACTTATTGAAGAGAATATAATAATGAATTAGATTTCCGCTCGACTTAATCAGTAATGCCATTCGTTCGACTCATTGCCAGATAACTGTAAGCGATACCATAAATCATAACAATCTGTCACTGATTTAATTGACCATGTGGTGGGGTCAATATTGTGTACGCCGGAGTGTCGATTAAAGGCCCAGTATTAGACGAATGATTACTTATTATTTAGCCTACCTATTTAGTGCATAACTAGTGTTTTATACAATGGTTTGCCCGTATGCTATCCTGATAATAATGTTTGTTCTAGTCAATTGGTCACTGGAATACAACGTTACAGAACCACCAAAAACAGTGACTGTAAAGAAGGTACTTTATGTGCCAGGCCTGCAAGGTAACCTACTCTCAGTGAGCAAACTCGTGGAAAAAGTGCTAAAATTAGATTTCCACAATGATGTGTGTGACATACTTAAAAATGGACATATTTTAGCAAAAGCAGATTTGAATTCCTTAATCTACATGCTACGACAGCATCAAAAGCAACGCTTTGCGATGGGGCTCAAAACGGTGGAAACAACCTTGGCAGGAAACTGTTCATTCGACTGCATTCACGGATGGCACAAAAGGCTCGGTCACTGGGATCCAAGTCGTCTTCGAACAATTGGCTGAAGGCATTCAACTCAAGAATTGTGGAACAAAGAATAAATGTGAAGTCTGCGTAAAAGAGAAAAGCTACCTTTCCCAAAGCTACAAAGCTACAAGCTACAAAGCTACCTTTCCCAAATAAAGCAAGCCCACAATCAAGTAAACTCTTCAATCTCGTGCACAGATGTTTGTGGTCCAATGCAAACAGAGACACCTGGCAAGAAAAGGTACGTGTAAACACTAATTGAAGACCACAGTCATTATACAGAAATTTATCTACTGCAGCATAAATCTGAAGTTGAAGAAAAGATAAGAGTATATCAGCATGGTCAAAACCAAGTTTAACCGTGTAGTAAAGAAAATTCGCTCGGACAGGGGTAGTGAATACACAGGACAATCATTCAGTACATTCCTAGCAAAAGAAAGTATCAAGCATGAGCTTGCAGCAGCCTACACTCCGCAGCAAAATGGTGTCGCAGAGAGGAAGAACAGGAGCTTGATTGAAATGACTCGTTGTATGCTTGCTGACAGCGGACTCGAGAAGAAATTTTGGGATGAAGCAATATACTAGCTGATCATCTCCAAAACAGACTACCAACAAAAGGCTCAAGCGAAATCTCGTACAAAACGTGGCATGGCACGAATCCAAACTACAGCTATTTCCACACTTTTGTGCAGCGGTCTATGCCCATCAGCCAAAAGTGCGAAGGCAGATGCTTGACGAAAAAGCACAGAAACTTGTTTTTGTCGGTTATCAAGAAGGCTCAAAAGCTTACAGGCTGTTAACCCTTTTAGGCCTCAGCGACGATATGTCGTCATTGCAATCCCACTGCGAAAAAGCCGAAACGACGATGTATCGTTCGCCTGGTTCAGCCGAGTTCTACGCCCTGTTAAAAAAATTCCTATTGCTTATATCGGATGCATAACTCCGATTGAATTAGGTAATTTGGAACGTATATTTTCGGTTTATTTAAGTTAATTTAATTTAATATCATCTTTTTATTACCTTAAGTCATTGTTATTGTTGGCATCGTCGCCAAAATGGACGTGAAATTGCGTTTATTTGCTGAAAATAGCACTTGGTTCAAACGATCGTATCTCCGGAAAGACGCAACGTACAGCCGCCATTCTTGTTCACGCTCAAGAGAGGGGATTCCCAATTTTCTGGCCCACGAAAAATGACGTCATCAACTCCAATATCACTGCCTGTATTCCTCCAATGAAATATCCTGTTTCAATGGCCGTTGTTCAAATGCTTTGGCCTCGCGAGCTATCGCGAGTGCTGATTGGCTCGTTCACGGCACGTGACTCTTCGGCCGTTCGCGAGTGACGTCACGTGAAGCGAGTCAAGGTCGCAGCCATTGGTGCTAGCAGGAGCACGCCGCATTGCGGGCAGCCGGTCATTATGGCGTCCGGCAACGTTTTGGTAGTGAGCTGTAATCGATCGTGAGTCTCGAAGAAATAAAGCAACTTTAAACTATTTTTACGGCAATAAAACATAAAATAATGATTTCGGAAGTAATAACACGCATTGTGATGGAAAAATATCACGTGGATGTTATCATTCTGAGTACTGTAAGTTGAAACTTTCGTTAGCGCTGTTCATGTAGTCGAACTTCAGGATTTTTTTTAAATAATGAAAACAGGGGACGATTGTCCCAATTATATTTCTGGTCAATAATTTACAATATAACTATTACTTCTGCGAATTTTTATACTCCTAGACTGCATAGTTTTTTATTACAATTAATTTTCGTGAGGCATGCAACTTGTTCGTGGCAGCCATGTTGCAGCCATAGGCTTTCTCACTCGAGAATTGAAAAAATGGCGTAGGCCTAAAAGGGTTAAATCCAAGCGACAGCAAGATCACAATTAACCGCTATGTACAGTTCATGAGCGAACAGCATGAATCTCAGGGAGGCATTCAGTCCAGTGAACAAGCCTATACAAAAAACAATGGCATCGTCGAAGAGCTGCAAATACCTATTTCTAATGATGAAGACCCACATCAAGGGGGAGATGACAATGATCACCAGCACCTCATGCTTCGTCGATCAGTTCGACCGAACAAGGGTACCCACCACAGCGATTAATTGAAACAATTAATCTGACTAAAGAAGACGATCAAATCAAACCCAATACATGGGAAGAAGTGCAGTTTGGCCCTCATTCAGCCGAGTGGGAAAAAACCATGGACGAAGAGATCCAATATTTCGCTGAAAATGAAACTTGGATATTAACCAAACCTCCGCCAGGTGTAAACATAGTGGGAAGCAAGTGGGTTTACAAGATGAAGCGAGACCAAGGAGGAAAAGTAATGCGCTACAAAGCAAGACTCGTGGCGCAAGGATATTCCCAAAAGTATGGACATGACTATGACGAAGTGTTCGCACCGGTAGTCAACCAAAATACTCTAAAGCTCCTGCTAGCGGTAGCAAGTAAACGTAACATGCATGTGCGACATTATGATGTCGAAACTGTGTTCCTTCAAGCGGATACGCAGCATGTGGTGTATATGAACCAACATGAAGGAAGAGAAGAACTGGAAAAAGAAAACTGTGTGTGTAGGCTGCAAAAGAATCTCTAGGGACTGAAACAAGGAGCCATGGAGTGGTACAGAAAACTGAATGAAGTTTTGACTTTGGAGCATTTTGTCAGGATCAAAGCCGACACATGTCTGTATTCAAGGTGCACTGACGGACTGTGGACATACATAGTAGTGCATGTTGATGATATTGTTGGAGCCAGTGTTGATGAGAACAATATTGACATGTTTGAAAGTCAACTTGGTACTGTGCTAAGAATTAAAAGTCTAGGAAAGCTTTCACATTACCTACGTATGCGTTTCGAACGAGATAGTGAAGGTTATTTTGCAGTTGACTAAGAGCTGTACATTAAGTCCAAACTAAAGCAATACAAGCTCGAAGATGCAAAACCATCAACGTTTCCACTCGATGTCAACTATCACTGTGGAAATGGAGGTGAAGAGGAGATGTTCAGCTCAAACACAATTTACAGAAGCGCAGTTGGTTCATTGATGTATGTAGCAGTGAATTCTCGTCCGGACATAGATGCTGCTGCAAGCATTCTCGCACGTAAAGTTGCAGCACCAACTCAGCGTGACTGGAATGAAGTGAAGCGTACCAACAGGTACTTGAAGGGGACATCACACTACAAGCTACACCTTGAACGAATCTCGACAAAAGGCCAACCAGAGCTACATGGTTATGCCAATGCCGACTGGGCAGGATACCCTACAAACCGAAGGTCAGACTCGGGGCACCTTTTTTAAGCATTCGGCGCGACGGTATGCTGGTCAAGCAGGCAACAAAAGTTGGTGGCACTGTCTTCAACCGAGGCGGAGCTAATCTGTCTTACGGAAGCATGTCAGGAAGCTATGTGGATAGAGCAACTTATGTGTGACCTGAATGAGACACCTACAACACCTATCAGGATCTACGAAGACAACCAAAGTTGTATAAAGATGTTATCCAACAGAAGATTAAGCCAACGCACAAAACACGTCGACACTAAATACAATTTTGTGTGCGATCTTTTACAAAACAAGAAATTTGATGTTTGCTACTGTCAAACAAGCGAGATGGCAGCAGACATACTTACAAAACCAATAAACTCTGTAAAGCTATCTAAGTTCAACTTCATTTTACAAGAAAAAAAAATATAAAGAAAACTGAAAAGAAGTTGCCAGTCTCACAGGTCCAGCCTCTGTGGGACTTTCCGTATCCTTTTGGACCGCGTGGTTATAGCTGGTTCCACTGCAGGTGGAGAACCAGATGGCTTTCTTCTCTTGTAGCGGCGAGTAGGGACTCCCACTACAGGAGTAGAACATGGTGAACCTCCCACGACAGGAGGAGAACATGAAGTGCCTCCCACTACAGGAGGAGAACATGCAGCACCCATGACAGGTGGAGTAGCACCCGTTACAGGTGATTGATGTTTCCTGTTAGAACCAGGTGGAGACCTGACACCTTGCTGCTTGGTAGGTGTGGATGGAAGTCCAAACCCTTGAAATCCCGGCGTTCCTGGCATCTTAGGAAAACTTCGTCCCAAACTTCTTCTAGAAGGAAACCTTGAATCATTTGAAAAAGCACTGTTATATGACTCAAAAGGAACAGAATGCTGAGCGTGTGCAGAGACCCCAAGCTCCGATTCAAGAGAACTCTGCGCATTCTCAGCTGGCATTAGCGTTGGAGTGGCTAACTTCAATTGTGAGAAGTGACGGCGCCACTGTACACAGGGAGAATCGCAAAGCGCGACCCTGTAAATCCCGTGACTTTCAGAAGCTACGACAGTACATTTTAGCCAGTTATGCCGAGCACGTGGTCTGAAGTCTCTAGCCCACACGATATTTCCAGGTAGAAACTTTTGTTTTCTTGGATTATGTGCGTATGGTTTAATTTGAGAAAACTGCCGCTTTTCAACAGTCTTTCGCAAATTCGGTTAAATAGGTCCAGAGCGGTTCTTAAGATTCTCCCCTTCAGAAGAATGCATGGCTTCTCTCCCGTCGTTGTATGCGGCGTGACGCGATACGCGAGCAGGAATCTAGCCAGCGCTTGCTT
>JAHWFP010252273.1:7799-25288 GCA_023313725.1 Lithobius niger | reverse complement strand
AAACCTTAAGCGTATAATGAACATAACTAACGACAAATTAAAGTGCAGAATGAACCTAATTTCGCAAAAACTTGAGTGTATAATGAACATAACTAACGACAAATTAAAGTGCATAATGAACCTAACATCGCGAAAACATGGGTACATAATGAAAATAACCGACTACCAATTAGATTGAAGTGCATAATGAACCTAATTTTGAAAATATAGAAATGAACATAATTCGGTAAGGTAGACAAAACTCAATTCGAACCAACTTAAAAGTTAACTTTTTGGACAAGTCACTACGGTTCTTGGGTTGGAACCACCACCTTTGCACACGGTTGGGATAGCCTATGGGAGATGGAATCAAGCTGGGGACGTGTGATGGAGTATTGATTTGCAAGAGAGACAGCTTTTAGGTATTTAAAAACGCGGGGTGCCCTACTCACTGCGGGTTGTAAGGGATTAAAAATTGAATGAGTAGTGGGCGGTACCCTGGAGTGAGGTGATCTAAGCAATCAATGAGAGGGACTGGGTCCTCCCTTCTGGCCAGGGGGAGTACCGGGGATATGAGCAATTGTTTAATTAAGATGGGAACCGAATGAGTTGTAATTGTAGCGAAATCGGAGGTATCCCCAAACTCTTGTTACACCAGTGTAAAGTAGAGTGCACGCCGTACATTTTGTGAAGCCTTTTGGGGGGGGAGAGCGAAGTTGATCCGGGGAATGGGAAACAAGGTACGGCAGCGTAACCACAAACCCGACATGAAACACTGCCCCTTTGGCAACCTGACCCCGGGACACACTCTGGTTCCAACCCTCGAGTAACGCCGTCGACCTCCTCGGCATTAGAACATTTTTTTTTCTCTTTTTTTTTTTGACTGTCCAGACAGGCCTGGAAGGTCTCGTGTCTCGGATCTCACTGCTTAAAACTTGGGAAACTTCTCACCAATTTGAAAACTGTAACCGAATTGCAAAATTTTAAGAGATAAATTTATCAGCATCATAGTAGCCTACGGATGAATTGGGGAGAATTGCTGGTGCTGCCCTTAGTATTTTGCGCCTGAGCACATCGTAGCTTAAGCACCACTGATTTCAACTTGAAGTGACCAACTGCTAAAAAAATTTTTTTTTTGTCATGATCCTAATTGACTGTCTTAATTGTTCTTGTTTTGGAGGGGATAATGGAACATACGGAAAGAAACCACACTGGAGATGGGAAAATAGAAAATTGTGAATTAATGTAAACCTTTGTTGCTGGGAGCCCGTACAATTGTAGGGTCCAACCCAGGCCTCGATTTGGAAAGGGAGGAAGCGTGTGAGGGTGATGTCACCCACACACGGCCCCTCTGTCCCGACACTCACGCCAGGTGGTGCGCAAGCGCAGGACAAAAGCTAGGCACAGTGTGATCGAGAAAGTGTAAAGAGAGTTTTTGTACGATTCTCCGCCATTAAAACCCCGATGCAGTAAGTGTGACTCATGAACATCATTTCCCCACAAAATACCGGCAACCGGCATCTACAGTGGTTTGAAATCGACATAACTATAGGAAAACACACACAACCATCTGGCAGAAATACAACAGAGTTCCTCTGAATTTTTGGTGAAGTCATCACCCGTTCACCTTCTTCAGAAAAAATGTCAACAACACAAATAACGTCCGAAAACTACATGTCTAAAGTTCGCGAATTCCAGATTTCAAAAACACGCGCGTGGAGGGATGCATCACTGATCTTCATTTGCCATCTGGATACCCCACTTAGCGTCAAGCTGGGCAGCCAGCGTAGGTGCCACCAATCTGTCAATGCCTTCGTACGTCGGTCCCGTGATGTTCATTAATGGGTGTTTAAGTGTCGTGGATCGACTAATCGCCAAAGACTCAAGGTGCCCTCAAATGTGCATCGTTGTGAGTGTTGGAATTCATCAGAATGAAAACCTTGTCCCAGGCAATGGGATGTTGTGTTCTCAGATGGTGTTGAGTAATTCCATTCCGACGATCTCCTCCGACGAACTTTTTAAGGTTTGCTGGGTTCCGGTAAAAACATTTAATGCCCTGCTTTCTCAAGATCCTGTGAGTACTTTCGCTAACTCCTGGCACAAAAGTCAAGACTTCTCTCGGGCCTTCACCATCTTTCATGCAATTCTCTGTCTCATTTCTGACTTTCGCAAGATCCCATGCTCCCTTCATCTTCCTGTTCACCATCCCCGCTGGGAACCCTAGCCGAAGAAACCTTTCTTTGGTGTTGGTCAAGTGTTGCCTTGCAGTGTCACGATTTGAGGAATGTTCAACCATTCTACACATTTCGTTGGCGACCATAGCATGGAGCAGGGATTGTGGGTGACACGAATTATACGGAATTCCTCTCCCCGTGTGACAAGGTTTCCTGTTCAGTTCAAACTCAATGGAATTCCTAGTTCTGGAAAGAAGAACATCAAGGAAGGGAAGTTTCTGTTCGTGCTCATCTGCTTGAGTAAACTGAACTGCAGCATGCCACGAGTTCAACTTCTCCAGCATAGCAGGAAGGTCAGGAGCCAACACCACTGCCAAAACATCATCAACAAATATCTCCCACAAACTCATCTCAGGGAAACTGGCATCTTGCGAAAGTCAGAAATTAGAGAGAGAATTGCATGAAAGATGGTGAAGGCCCGAGAGAAGTCTTGACTTTTGTGCCAGGAGTTAGCGAAAGTACTCACAGGATCTTGAGAAAGCAGGGCATTAAATGTTTTTACCGGAACCCAGCAAACCTTAAAATGTTGCTGCAGAAGAAAAAGAGGTGCGACACTGAAGCGTTGCAAGCTCCCCCCACCCCTCCCTCCCGCCCCCTCTACCGGCCTTATTCCACCGGCCCCCACTCCTCCTGTCCACCACTACCACACTCGGAGTAAATTGAAGAAAAAAGACCATCTTGTGCCGAGCTTCCCCCCCCCACCCCCCTCCTGTCACTGTTGATGAGACAGCGAGTATTTCACCCGGATACTTGCTGACGCCTAGTCACTTTGCCAACCAGAGGGGATTAGTGTACCGTGTTCCTTGCCAAGAATGTGATTCCATCTACATCGGGGAAACCAGAAGTATCCTCCTTCAACGCATCAAAGAGAACGAACCTGCTACCATCAAGGGAGATCGTCGGAATGGAATTACTCAACACCATCTGAGAACACAACACCCCATTGCCTGGGACAAGGTTTTCATTCTGATGAATTCCAACACTCACAACGATGCACATTTGAGGGCCCTTGAGTCTTTGGCGATTAGGCGATTCACGACACTTAAACATCCATTAATGAACATCACGGGACCGACGTACGAAGGCATTGACAGATTGGTGGCACCTACACTGGCTGCCAAGCTTGACGCTAAGTGGGGTATCCAGATGGCAAATGAAGATCAGTGATGCATCCCTCCACGCGCGTGTTTTTGAAATCTGGAATTCGCGAACTTTAGACATGTAGTTTTCGGACGTTTTTTGTGTTGTTGACATTTTTTCTGAAGAAGGTGAACGGGTGTTGACTTCACCGAAAATTTAAAGGAACTCTGTTGTGTTTCTGCCAGGTGGTTGTGTGTGTTTTCCTATAGTTATATCATTCCCCCACTCCGAAGAGAGCATAACAGCAGCACAAACAAGTTTTAACTTCGCGTCTTGGTCGCACTCATGTTGCAAAACATTCTTTCAATCTGGAAGAGGGCACCAAGCCAATTCGTTTAGCTCATCGGGCCTACAATTAAGGATCCAGGAAAATTATCAATTCACAGATTGATGAGTGGCTGGAATTGGGAGTCGTTGAAAAAGGCTTTACGCCTTGGGCGGCTTGCCCTGTACTTGCTCCGAAAACGGGTTGCCCTGGGCAGAAGAGGACGTGCATTGACTATAGGAAATTAAATGATGCTTCTATTTTTGACGCACGACCTCCAAACCGCATCGATCAGATTTTGGGTTCCCTGGGCAAGGCCAAGTATTTTTCCGTGATAAATCTGAATAAGGGCTATTTACAAATACCACTGGATGACGACAGTAAGGCCAAGAGTTTTTTTTTCCACGTTATGCCCTCTGGACTTAAAAATGCACCAGTAATAATAATAATAATAATAATAATAATAATAATAATAATAATAAACAACTTTATTTCATCCAGTTGAGGATATACGACAGCACAAAAAAATACAAAAACACAGAACAAGAGACGATTGACTGGAGAAAACCACAGTAAACTGTAATAGTTCCTAGTGAACCAATCCAAGTAGCGTTTGAGATTTGTCCGTGAGAAGACACCCAAGTCTGCAGTATTGAGCACGAGCTCATCTAAAGTAGTACGATATCGATCTTGCAGCCGACCAACCCTTTCCACCGAAGATGTCATAACTGCAGCAACAAGTCTGTTATCATGCGTAAGCAGATTTCGATACCACTGCACGAAGTGCCCACCCAACACGACCTCAAAAGGTGACACTCCGGCTGCAATACAACTGGCATGGCTAAGCGAAAAACGAGGGACTCCAAGAAATTTCTTGACACTGTTATGATAAAACGTCTTAAGAGTGCCAAGAGTTTTCTTGGTATACCTCAATCACAGCAGATCTCCATACAGAGCACAACATGATGAGAACAGCTTTGCAAACACATGCACAACAACATTCTTAAACTTGCTGTACAAACTGTTAAAGGATCTTAAAACAACTACGCTGGCAGCACTGAATGTCCAAATCATCATGAAGAGAATCAGTGATGATATGTACAAGATATTTAAAATCAAACACTCGTGACAGTTCAGTTTCACTAATGGAGACGGGTGCAACAATGTCACCTCAAGCACATCCATGAGCAATAAAGAAACACTTTCTAACATAAAGCATAGAATTGCTGGCAGCCCACTCAGTGCAAATGTCAAGTAGTGATTGTAGATCAGCTCGAGAGGGAGCAAAGATAATAAGGTCATCTGCATAGGCAATGCAATTAACGTTCAATCCTCCAATCCAGCAACCAGGCAAGGCCAAGCTCAGATCACACAAAAGATCATCAATGTACAATGTAAACAGAGCAGGAGAAAGGAGTCCCCCCCCCCTGTCTCACACCCCTACAAACAGTAAATGGCTCAGACAAGTGGCCGTCCCACTTAGCAACAGCGGATTGATTCAAATACCAAAAGGCAATAAAACTTACCATGTGGGCTGATGCCCCTCTACCAGCAAGCTTAGCAAAGAGTTTATCAAAGTCGACCCGATCAAAGGCTTTAGACAAATCCAACGAGGCAGAATACACTTTGCTTCCTCTGTTCAGGTAGTACCGAACAGACTCCTTGTAAATAAAGGTTGCGTCAGTAGTGGAGTGAGCTTGCTTGAACTCAAATTGAGCCACTTCAGTCGCTAGAAAAGGCTTAAGTCTTTTGATCAGTAACAACTAAATACTTTTTGAGAAGGACGTCACCACTGCAATCCCTCTGTAATTATCAAAAGAACCCAAATTACCAGCCTTATTCTTGACCACAGGGCTAATTACTGTATTAATAAGCTGGTCTGGCAGAAGGGTATGCTTAATACATTCATTAACAAAAGAAGTAAACCATTGCCCAGTAAGTGGGTAAAACATTCTGAACAGTTCAGCATTAATACCATCAGCACCTGCTGCCTTCCCAACAGCTAGGGAGTCGATAGCATTTTTAACATCACATGTGGAAAACTCAACAAATTGGTCATCCCTACTCCAATTTTCCCCAAGCATGTCGCGCCAATTGACAGAATTAGTATCACGACCACCAGAAAAAGTTCCTCATATTGAGTCTTCCAATGACCATCAATACTGTCTGCACCTCTAACTTTGTCAATCTCGTTCACATATGCAACCCAGGAATGCCTCTCTCTATTGGCAAGTTTCGAGAAAGCTTTAGATGATTACAACTTTGGCTCATTTTTTCAGTCTTAATGCTAGTCTCCCTAGCTCTGCAGCGTCGTAGCGCCTTCCTAAACAGATACCGTTTCTGTCGCATTGTAGCCTCCTCTGGTCCTGTAGTAGGCTTTCCTACAGCCTTCCAAGCATTAAAGGCTTCCATAGAAGCCTGGTTGAAAGGCCGAACTTCATCATTCCAACCAGGGATGATTCGAAATTTCGAAACAAACTGTTTATCAGTGTAAGGCAGGTACTCACGAGAAATAGAAGTAATTAGCTTCATGGCCTTGTCATGCACTCTCTCCATTCGCCTGGCTCTTAGAAGAAGTACTCGGTGACTCACATTTTCATTATTCTATGGTTTTTCTTGACGATTTGTGTGTTTTCAGCAATTCGTTTGCTGAGCACATGAAACATTTACACGATATTTTAACAAGAATATGAAATGCTGGCTTCACTGCAATTCTTCGTAAGGTTCAACTATGCGCTCAAGAAATTAATAATTTCTCGGGCACGTAATTCGACCAGGCCAACTTCAACCTGAGCCAACAGCCATGAAGACAATTCAGGATTTTCCGGATCCAACATGTGTCAAGGAGCTCCAGCGTCAACTCGGCCTTTTTGCCTTTTACTGCCAATTTTTGCCAACCTATCATACGGCGGCTTTGCCTCTTTTCGACTTGCTCAAAAAAGACACGAAATGGCATTGGTCGGATGCTTGTAAGAATGCGGTTAAAGAACTAAAGGCTAGGCTTATTGACTGTGTACTGAAACTCCCAGACTTGTCAGCTAAGTTTAGCATAGCCTGCGCTGGAAGTGGGGTTGGTTGCGTAATTAGCCAAGAGGTACCTGGTGAGGGACTCAAACCTGTGGCCTTCGCCGGTAGGAGACTAACCAGCGCTGAAAAAATATGCACGGCTCAGCAAGAGATGTTTGCAGTGATTTATGCGGTCAAGAAGTTCAGGCCTTTCGTTGAAATCACCGAATTTGATCTTCAGACGAATCACGCCAGCCTTGCAGCTCTGTACAAGATGCTTAACCCTTCAGGAAGACTTGCTAGATGGATTATGGAATTGGAAGGTTTAAACTACACCTTGAAATGGAGGAGGGGAGTCGAAAACAAGGTGACCGACTACCTTTCTCATATGCATGAAGACCCTGAGATGGCCAACGACTGCTACGACGGGATGGAGATAGAGGAAATGAAGATTGAACTACGCGACGGTGACTTTCCTTCACTTACTGAATTTCAGGAGGCTCAACAGAAAGACTCCATCGCTCAAAGGCATATAAAAAGATTACAAGATGAAAGTGGCAGTGTCACTAAAAAGGTACCAAACCCCGGACAGTTTGTGCGTCAAGGCCTGCTTATAAAGGCGTTTCAGTCACGTGACATCACTGACCAGGTAACCGGTATCATATCATACAAGATCTTTGTGCTTAAAAGTCTTCAGATACGGTGCATGACAATAGCGCACTCCGCTCCAGAAGCCGGACATCGTGGCATCTTCAAGACACTACATCGTCTGCATGAGCACCTCACATGAGAAGATCAGTTTCCTGCTTCATTCGTTCCTGCCCTACATGTCATGTGTGTAAGCCCCTAACACCAAGCCGGGAGGTTTACTTCAGGTTATGCAACCCCCACCAGGCCCTTTTATCAACATTAGCTTGGATTTAGTTGTACCATTGCCTGCTGAGCCTGGAAACTTCAAGCACATCCTGGTAGTTGTCTGTGAGCATAGTGGTTGGATTGGACTTTTTCCCTACTGCAAAGCTCAAACAGGTAGCTACGGCTGTGGAGTGGTGGATATCGCACTGGGGTGCCCCCCGGCGAATCCTGAGGGACAGGGCAGCCATATTTAAATCAACAGGATGGCCTAAACTACTTCAGTCACACGGTATCAAGTCTGACTTAACTTCGGCTTACCACCCGCAGAGGCGCAGAGTAACTTAACTGAAATTTACAACAAATCAGTTAAAAGCATGTTGCGAGCTTATATCAGTCGACATTCGGACTGAGCGTCAAAACTGGAGCAAATAGGATTTGCACTGCACACTGCTAGCTCGGTATCTAGCCAATACACGCGAAGTGAAATTGTTTTACGCAAGAATCTCCTATCCATGGTCCACAGACATCGACAACCTGAAAACTGCAGAGGAACAGCCCCCTGCTGTCGGAAATTCGAACCAAGAACTCATCATCTAGAAATTCAAGGATTTACGGGAGGAAATGGTTGACAACATGCTTAACTCTAGACAGCGTCATGAACTTTATTACAACCATAAACGAAAAAACATTGAATTCCAAGAAGGAAAACTGGTCTTACGAAAGACACATTTTTTTAGTTCTTCGTTAAAGGGTTTTAATAAATCTTTGGCACCAAAGTACAGGGACCCATTTCCTATATTCAAGCGTCAAAGTCCAAACACCTATCTACTGAAAAACGTAAAATCTGGTAGAATAGTCGGACCTTCTTGAAAGAATAGACTTGTAGAGTTGAAAGAATATTTTTCGCCAATGTGCAGTTGTGAACAACAAGATAAATCGTCTGCGAATTCACAACCAGTGGTTGATGAAGAAAAAGACAAAACCTGTGTTGTTCCTAAACAAACCTACGCCAAAGATTCAACCCCCGCCCCGCAATCACCCTACAACCTACGGAAGATAGGGGGAGAGCAACACGTTAGCATCTTTAAGCCACCAGGAAACGCTCATTTCTTTCTTTTCGTCCTGATCAAACAACTGTGGAGGAAGGGGGGGGGGGAGCGACCAGACTGATCACTTAAAGACCTGACCTGCGTGGACAATGGTGTGTTCATTACTTGAGAAGTGAGGATTATGGACTTCTTTAGAAATTTGACTATTGACCTCGCGTTCATTTGTGCATTTACTAGATCAGCACCGCCAATAATTATTGTATTTATTTCCATAGAAATTGAGAGTAGCGGAATTCTGTTGAAACGTCGACACCTGGAGAATTGTTCAACCCCACTTTAAAAAACGGTTAAAAGATAAGGTTGGGGACTTTTCAGTGTGATCGAGGCGTGGAGGAGTACCGTTGGTCTCTCGTGTTCGTGGTTTAAGCATTTGTACTTTGTGCACTGTAACTGTGGTTGGAGCGATAGTAGTTGGTTTCTCCTTTTATCGTTGGTTATCATGGCTTCAGGAAGAAGAGTGCGTAAATGGTCTCCATGGTCTATAGCAGAGTTAGGTGAGATGAATAGGGTTTTGGGTGGACAGGATACCGAAACGACTTTTAGAGCCCTTGGCCTAACGCGGCCAGTGGTGAACCGTCTACCTGTTTTCGCCAATGAGCGGCACCGCAACGTTTGTAGCTGTCATCGTATGCAAGAAGTGGGTTCGTTGACATCAATCGACGGAAATGCCCATGGTGACAGTCACTTTATAAAGAGGCCTGGATGTCCACTTCGTTCCAAAACAAATTGGCCTTTACCAATCCAGTCGTGTTACGCACCTGTAACGTGTGTGGTTTTGAACTGCGATGATGAGCAGGCCACCGTTTTGTTAGGAATACTGCGGCTGAAAATCGGCGTCAGCCACAAAGGGCAGATTTACAACAGGCCGCCCCACCGGTTTGGCCACAGGCCACGCGCCACGCCACATTCTTGGAGGACGGAGCTTTTAGATGGGGAATGCTCCATTTTGATGGTGTTTTCGACTGCCGCGGAAATGCACCATTTCATGCGTCAGGGTGCGCAGGAGTAAAGTGTGTTGTGATGATTTAGCCCCAGTTTCAGTATGATACTGGAGTGCACGTGGGTGCTAACTAGTTTTAATTTTGTGCGTCACAAGCAGTGCTTTGCTTGATAATTATGAGTTTGCTTCTGAATGGTCAGTAATCAGGAACTTCTGTTGCTGTTGTCGCAAATCTTGCATGAGGCTTGGGAAAAGCCGCGTCATTTAAGTTTTGGTTGCAACGTTTAATTTAGATGTTAATGATAAGGATAACTATGTCCTACTGCTCAATAATAAGTTTGCCATTGTAAACGATAAGAAATCCGTAATTTAGCTATTTTTTTCATAAAAATGAGAAATAATTCCTTATCTTAATTCGAAGTTCGGCAGCAGGGTTAAGGCGGCGACTTAAACTGTTGCTAAGTAACGTAGCATGGACCTTTATTAATACGTCTGCAATTTATCTCAGGTGAACTTGTTATTGGGGTTTTATGTTTGTCAGTGGGACTTTGTCATGTAGTTTGGTAATAAGTTTAGCTGTGTAAGAGGTCGCTGGATTAGAAGTTGCTCGTGATTCACGTGGGTGTGAAAGTTGTGTATTCTTAGAATTGTACTGCTAAATTTCAACTAAAATAAAATCACTTCGTCGGCTTGCAGCGATCCAGCAGCATCTCATCAAATGGCCTGCCTTCTTCCTTTCGGGGGGGGGGTGACTTAACAGGAGGGTTAAGCCTAACCTAACCCTTTTTCTGCCTTTTGGGTTTAGGGTTGCTTTTAAGCCTTTTGTCTTGATGTGAAGTTTATCTTGTTTGCTACTAATCTCTTGTTTTCAGAAGCCATGTAAATCTCTTACCCTCACGAACCTAAGTCCACCCTAGATGTAAGTAGTGTAAGGGCCGAGGATAACGTAGCCTTGCCTTATTAGCTAGCAAGATAATCGCTACACCTCGAAGGGCAACTTACGTAGAAGGCTGCCTAGCTTGTAAGCCCCACCCAACCCCCAACCTAAACTAGTTCTTGTTCAGTCTCATACCTTTGCTCTCCCACTTTGCCGATTTCTGGACATGGTGCCGAAACCCGGGAACAACCAAAGAAGACGCACGTAAGTTCTTTTGTCGGCAGGTGGGTGAGGGTTGTCGTTAGGATTCCTTTCGCCTTACCCCCTTAGAGGTTGTGTCGCTTGTGCGGCATCCGATTTGCCTTTCCCATTAGGGGAAGGGTGAATCTCGAATGTGAATTTCTTTCGTTTAGTTGGCGGCTTCTTTGTTTTGTTGAAGGTTTGACTGCTAATGTTACTTGCATAATTTAAGGATGGATCTAGCCCAGTTAAAAAATAGTCGTGCGGCTCGACGCCCTATTTTATCTAGGTTGTTTGACGAATTAACTCGGGCGATAGCTGATGCTGACAGATTGTTAGTCGAAACGTTGCTTGAAAAGATGCAGGTGAAGAAGGCAGCGCTATTGTTAATAAATGAACAATTGGAAGTTGCTAGTCCGGCCGATGAAGTAGCTGCTGAAGTGACAAACAATGATGTTTTCAATGATATCATTATTGATGCTAAAATCCGAGCAAACACATTCTTGAAGAGTAACCCTGTGGTGCAACCCGCTGCTCTGCATTGACCGGTACTGCCAGGACAACCAAGTTTGCCACATTGCCCAAGCTGCAGATTGCCAAGTTCGATGGAACAGTTTCGGATTGGGAAAGATTTTCCGACTAATTTTGTGCAGGAATTGATCAAAACACCGACTTGGCTAAAATTGACAAGTTTAAATATTTGAGGGGCCTGCTAAAGGAGTCTGCAAGTTTGAGTATTGCCGGTTTATCATTGACGGAGGCAAATTATGATACTGCTTGGAAGCTGCTTCAAGAAAAGTATGGTGACCCACAATTATTAATTGCTGAAACATACGTCAATTGTGGGATTTGAAGAAAGTCACTAGAATGGACAATGCAGTGGAGCTACGAAGATTAGTGGAAGATTTTCAGAAGCATATCAGGTCTTTGGAAGTGCTTGGTCAAGATGTGTCTAGCATGGGAGCGTTACTGTGCCCGATTTTGCTGAAGTGTTTGCCAAACCCTGTTGTTCGCTAATGGCATTGCAAGAACGATGGAGCTGCTGTTTATGATTTGTCACTAATGGTTGAATTTGTTAAGGACGAACTGAAGGGTATAGAACTTACCTATGGTGCCTCACAATTCAAGGAAGGAGCTTCTGCAGTCGATAGTGGTCGCAAGAAGGAAATTTCAAGAGCTTCAGCTTCAGCTTTGCTTACCACGGATGAGACCTCTCCTAATATGCCTAGACCTTGTTGCGTATTTTGCAATGAATCTAATTCGCATACATCTTCGTCATGCCCTAAGTATGTGACTATAGAAGAACGTCGTGCGTCCCTAATGGCCTCTCGTAGGTGCTTCCGTTGTTTAAAGAATTCTAATCATTTTGCCAGTTCCTGCAATCAGCGAATCATTTGTCAAGTCTGCAATTCTCGCAGGCATCATACTCTTTTATGCCAGAAGCACACTTCTCCTTCAGCTGCCCTTCCTGCAATCCACAGTCGAGTTCCCCTTAAAACAGTTTCTGGAGGTGTCAAGGAAAAGGTGGTGCCAAGTGCTAAAGGAAGTAAATCCGATACGTCGCAGTCTACATTAAGTGCGTCCACATCCTTGTCAAAAAGTAGTGGATTTAAGATGGTTTCAATTTTGCAAACGATAAGAGTTTGGATCCAGCATTCTGGTGGAACTAAAGAGATAGTAATTTTAGTGGACAATGGATCTGAAAGATCATTTATCTCTTCTCGACTAGTGGAGCAACTGAACTTAACTATTGAAGGGGAAGAAGACACTCTCATTCGTTCCTTTGGAGGCATGAAAAAACAGCAAAGAAGCAAGGTGATTTCCTTTTGTCTAATTGACGGTAATTGATGTTCTGATCGGTGCTGATCAATATTGGCGAGTAATGACTGGCCAAATGAAGAAATTGAGTTCAGTACTCATGTCTACTCAAAGCGTTTTTGGCTGGATGTTGCAAGGTAGCACTCCGATGCATGGTCCTTTGTCACACTCCTTGTCAATGTGTGTAGCTACTTCAAAGGAAGAGGATCCGTCTTTGCAAAATAATTTAGCACGAATGTGGGAGCTTGACAGTAGTGGCATCATGGCCAAGGAAGACAGATCACCACAGACATTAGAACAGGTGGAAGTTCTCAAGTTTTTTCATGAAACGAGCACATTGCAAGAGGACCGTTATCAAGTTCGTATTCCTTGGAATCAACACAAGTTGAAACTGTCTGAGAATTTTGATGTCGCATTAGAAAGATTGCGTAAGCTACTTTGGAAGCTTAAAACGGACCCTGTGTTTCTTGAACGTTATAAAGTGGCACTGTTAGAATACGTTCAGAATGGTCATGCAGAAGAAGTAAGTTTGGAAGATCATAATGCGACAGTTTATTACATGCCTCATCATGCCATTGTTAAAGAAGATAGAGCTACTATGAAGATTCGCATAGTTTTTTATGCTTCTTCCAGCCCTGAGGGAGGTTTTTTATTGAATAGTTGTCAACATGCAGGTCCAAGTCTCAACCCATCTATCTTTGAATTGCTGCTTCGTTTTTGGTGGCACAAGATTGGAATAACCACTGATTTGTCCAAAGCCTTTCTGCAAGTGAGACTGCACCCTGAAGATAGAGATACCACAAGATTTTTGTGGACGGACAGCCCTTGGAAATGAGGTACTCAACCTTCCCTGAGAGTATTTCGAATGACTAGTGTGCTGTTTTGGGATGAAGGCCAGCCCGTTTTTGCCAGCAGCAACTATTCGTCTTCATGCAAGTACCCATCCCTTGAGTGACGAAGAATTTAGTAAGCATTTAGCTGATCATACTTATGTTGATGACTACTTATCAGGAGAAGAGTCTATAAAAAAGGCCTATTTGCTTTCTAAACGAATTCACGATTTTATGCTGAAGGGTGGCATGCAATTTGCCAAATAGGCCACAAATGAGGAAAATCTTTGGAAATTATGGATTTCTGATGGTTTAGTGCTGGCAGAGGAGACAGTAGAACAGAAGGTTAAGGTGCTGGGACTGAACTGGGATACAGCAACTGATGAATTTAGTTTTCGTCATGCAGATTTGATAGCAGCAATCAAGGTCGACTCTTGTACAAAACGAAGTTTGTTGGGAATTCTTGCTCGAATTTTTGACCCTTTGGGACTGTTGGCGCCCTTTGTTGTAATTATCAAGCGTCTTCTTCAAGACTTATGGAGGCTGAAGGCTGAATGGGATGTAGTCATGCCAGACAAGTTGTTAGCCAGTAGTTTAGAAGGGTTCCAGATACATACCTTTTGCGATGCTGGACCACGGGTGTATGCAGCTGTAGTGTACTTTCGATTTCCTACAAAAGGAAGGGAGCAGTTCAAAACATGCTTTGTGACGGCCAAATCTAGATTAGCCCCTATTCAGCCTATGTGTATACCTCGGTTGGAACTTTTGGCGTGTCTAATTGGAAGTCATCTATCAGCCAGTATTACTCAAGTCTTAAAGTGTGAGCAAGCTGAGCAATTTTTTTGGTCTGTTTCAAAGGTGGCTTTGAAATGGATAGAAGATGTTCCGTTCAGATGGAAGTTATTTGTGGCTCGTAGAGTGCAAGAAATTCAGTCGACTACAAGGGACAAAGGCAGCTGGAATTATTGTAGTAGCAAGCAAAACATTGCTGATATAGTTACCAGAGGACAAAGCTTGCCCAAGTTAATGCGGAACAAAGAATGGTTACATGGTCCCACATGGCTGAGTTTGCCCGAAGATAACTGGAACCTATGTCCGTCTTCATTGCAGGAAGAAGAATTAGTTGCTATCAGTCAGGAAGAAGATTCGATGGTTACTGTACAGCTAAATCTCTGTTCTGAACCGTTGTTGAAATCGGATGAATTTAGTTCTTGGCAACGATTAACCAGAATTACTGCCTGGATTAAGCGTTTCTGTAGTAACTGTCATAACGCAACTAAAAGGAAAACCTCATGGCTAACCTTTACTGAGCTTCAAGCTGCTGAGAGATACTGGATTGCTATAATTCAAGTACAAACCTTTGCCAATGAATTTAAAGCGTTATCGACTCATAAAGAAGTAAATAAGGACTCTTGCTTTTATCAATTTAAGCCCTTTTTGGATGAAGAGAAATTTATTCGTTTAGGTGGAAGACTCAGATTTGCAAAGTTTTCAGAAGAACAGAAACACCCTTTTCTCTTGAAAGGTGGACGATTGGTGGATTTGCTTATACGAGACAGGCATATTAGAATCTTGCATGGAGGAGTTCAAAGTACACTTGCGTGTCTCAGAAACGAATTTTGGATCTTGCGTGGTCGTCAGGCGGTTCGCAAAGCCATACATGGGTGCATGAAGTGTAGAAGGTGGAATGCCAGGCCAGCAAGTGAGATGGAAGCACCTTTCCCAGAAGAGCGAGTTATAGAAACAAGTCCTTTTTTTTCTACAGGGGTAGATTTCTGTGGACCAGTAGCAGTCAAGACACATGATGGAATAGCCCAGGCTTATATATGTCTGTTCACCTGTGCAGTGACTCGTGTATTGCATTTAGAACTTGTTGCGTCCCAGAGTACAGCAAATTTTATTTTAGCCTTTAGACGGTTCGTGGCCAGAAGGGGTGGTTGTCGAGTAGTTTACAGTGACAATGCACATGCACAAACATTTCACAAGGTGGATCGTTTGTTAAGAGAAAGTTGTGCTTGGCTACATGATACACAGCTACAAGAGGTGGTGACTGGCCTAGGGATCGAGTGGAAATTCATGGCCCCAAGTGCGTCATGGTGGGGTGGATTTTATGAAAGAATGGTGCAGATGGTAAAAAATCATTTACGACGCACTTTAGGCTCAGCTATGTTGACTGCAGATGAATTGTATACTGTACTCATGGAAATAGAAGCAATTGTCAATAATCGCCCTTTAACGGTTATTACAGAGGATTTTTCTGATGCTGAATATCTAAGGCCTGCACATTTTCTGCTTGGGAAAAAGGGTGGTTGCTTAACCGATAGTTTGTTGTTTTACACTGACGTTCCCACAAATCCACAGTTGATTAGACGATGGAGATATCGTGGACAGTTAATGAAGAAGTTTTGGAATCAGTGGCGTCGTGACTATTTGCTGCAACTCCGAACGGCACATGAAGTTCGTCGGAGAACAAACCAACAAGATCCTATTCATCTGCATGACGTAGTACTGCAAATAGAAGAAAAGTTACCCAAGGGAAGATGGAAATTAGCTCGGGTAGTGGAGTTAACAAAAGGAAGAGATGGAAAAGTATGATCTGTTATGCTACAGCATGCTGATGGAAGCTTATCACGAAGAGCTGTACAACACATTTGTCAACTGGAAATTGTGTAGGTGCGAACACTGCGTGTCTTGTCCTGCATCTCGTTTTAGCTTAACAGGGCACAGATTCGCTTACAAGATACAGAAGCAAGTCATGAAGAACACCCATGAAGAAGATATTATTGTGAGGTTACATAACACATGATAGGGACGCATATCACAGTTTTTGACGGAGTTACACTCAAACATTATTAAACTTTGGTCATCTGTGAAGCAGGAAGAGATTTCAGTTAGTTCAGTAGTTGTCTACTACATCTTTATGCCTATTCTTCGGTCTAAATTCATTGGTCATAGGGTACTGATGATTTAGCAACGTTTGGATTTGGGGAGGTCTGTCTACTCGCCTTACATACCGTCTCGGGAGAGGTGTTTAACCCTTTGAGTGCTAAACCCGAGAAAATCTCGGGCCAAACACAAGCACAGCTTGAAGTATTAAAAACAGAGTCCTTACTACGTGCGAGACGGCCAACAATGCAGGAATGACAACAATACTAGGTTCCCTTAACAAGCCGACTCTAGAGACGGCCGTGGCCGAGTTGGTAGAGGCGTGTGTCTCACGTTTAACAGCTCCTTCAGGTTGCTAGTGCGAGCCCCGTCCAGGTTACCCCTACTTTTTTGGAGAAATAAAAAAAAACGCAGCTCTCAAAGGGTTAAGAAAGAATTTTTCAAAACACAAGTTAACCCTTTGAGTGCTAAACCCGAGAAAATCTCGGGCTAAACACAAGCACAGGTTGAAGTATTAAAAACAGAGTCCTTGCTACGCGCGAGACGGCCAACAATGCAGGAATGACAACAATACTAGGTTCCCTTAACAAGCCGACTCTAGAGACGGCCGTGGTCGAGTTGGTAGAGGCGTGTGCCTCACGTTTAACAGCTCCTTCAGGTTGCTAGTTCGAGCCCCGTCCAGGTTACCCCTACTTTTTTGGAGATATAAAAAAAAACGCAGCTCTCAAAGGGTTAAGAGCAACCAGTAATCTGCCAGTAAAAAAATTATAGGCATAATACTATATTCATCGCACAGTCCACTACAGTGCGATTTTTGCCGACTGATAAAGACCCGATCAGAAGGTTGTTTTTGTACTCCGGGCAATATTCCCCCCCTGAAGAATTCGTACTTCGTGAAGTGTTGAAAGGTTAATCTGGAAGACTGATTAGTGGGTTTGCAACAAGATGAATCTTAGATTTAGAAAGTCCTACTTAGGTGAAGATTTGAATTGAAGTAATTTGTATTTATGATTGTATTTGCTTTCTCCCTTTCGTGTTTGGGGTTTGAGCATGTCGCAAATCTTGCGTGAGGCTTGGGAAAAGCCGCGTCATTTAAGTTTTGGTTGCGACGTTTAATTTAGATGTTAATGATAAAGGATAATGATGTCCTACTGCTCATTAATAAGTTTGCCATTGTAAACGATAAGAAATCCGTAATTTAGCTATTTTTTGCATAAAAATGAGAAATAATTCCTTACCTTAATTCGAAGTTCGGCAGCAGGCTTAAGGCGGCGACTTAAACTGTTGCTAAGTAACGTAGCATGGACCTT